>JAQQZZ010105915.1:0-31177 GCA_030265115.1 Mopalia vespertina
ACGAGTTGCAAGATATCAAACATGTTTGATCCCTTGCGACTAGTCGCCGACAGTGTCTAGTCGCGTCGCAAGCCTGCTGCACATGAGGCGATTTCCTGGAGATTTTTAGTCGCCGACGGAGAATCGCTCGTGTGCCGCACGAGTAATAGTGATTAAAGTAGACATGGCCGCGTGGATAAATTTGACTGTAGTTTAAGCAATACCCAATGTGTAAGATCCAGTTATAAAATGGATATAGCTCGATTAGAAAATTAGAGAACATAATTCAACACAAGAAATGGTGCTTGTTTTACATATATGCATTTTATTGCAGAGAGGAGTATCGCTTTAAATAAATCAAAGTGCTGTATTGTTATTCAGCCTAAGAGGATTGTCTCCAGTGGCAACAACTATCCACAATAAACCTACCCTCGTCAACTTACGGTATATAAGGCAGTCGCGCAAGGTTTATCCAATGATGGCAGGGTGGTTTTTATGGAGTTACCTCTTGATATTTTAGTGAGAAATGGACAATATCATAAGTGAAAAACCCTTGAGTATGATGCGTAGTCCAAACCAAACAAACTTAAGAGAACCCAACAATAACCATGGTAATAATAAGACACTGCCAATATCTTGTGATTTCTATATCCGTCCAGTCCCATCCAGTATCTTTAGAATAACCCCTTGCTATCCTGTTCTTGCCAGGAAGTCCCGTCGTGGAGCTCTACTCTTCGCCACAGAAAAATCATGATGCTTACCAATGTGTAAATGTGAGAGGGAATCAAAAATGGGATTTTTGATTTAAAGCATAATTCAATGCGATAGCAACTTTAAAAAGAATTCCATTGACCTGCAGCTGTCTGGCATCATTACATAATGCTGGTGTATTTATACAGTTGTAGTTTGCCCAACGACGACTGTACAATTTACTGTAGTTTACAGAATGTCATTACAAAATGTGGTCCTGCTTTATGACCAAGCCAGCTATACCTGATTATGTATCCTGGAGGTGGCGACGACGGTTTAAATCATATGTTCAATACCCTCTCCCAAATTTATCAAACTTTGGAGATATAATTTTCATGAAGGTAACATCAATAATTGAAAATACTGATGAACAAAATCATTTTGGACTTAGTCTTCTGTTCTGCCACTCCAAAGAGAAAAATGAGGTAGTGGATAAAACAATGTGTAAAGCACTACCCCTCCTCCAGCAAGCTGACGAGATGAAGCACACCCTTTTTATACAGTACATTATTTATGTTGACTCTTTATTTTTTAACGAATACACATACTGAAATGACAATAACAGTATTAACCACTTCTACACAATGAATTCCAAAACACTCGACATAAAAAACACATGTTCCATATAGGTGTATTTCTGTTAATGATATAATCCGTTTACTTCAGAAACTTTTAAGACATCTATAATAGATTTCTGTTTATCTGCGGCTGAAAGTGGAGGGCCTTGTAAATGAAGACACTTTTGTTGTTGCTGTCATACCGTTTACCCGATAAAGTGGGCAGTGAAGAGAATCGTCAAACGCCCAATTCAAATTTTCTTCTTCGTAATAAGCAAGAAATTCCTTGATATCGACGTCAGTGGTACAACCACACACAATGTGAATGTCAAATTAAATAGGCCATTAATACATTAAAGCCTCAATATTAGAATGTTTTATCTGTATACAGAAAAGCTGGAAGCTCTCTAAGATTAAAACTCTTAAAGGTACAAGAAAAAACCTGAGTGAGTGCTGTGGTCTGATTATTTGGAGCTTTTAAACTGAACAATGAAAATACCAATTAAACTGTTAGATTGTGTTTAATCCCACACTTATGTTCAGTTCAAATGCATGTAAAATCCAGAATAACAAACAATCAAAAGAAACAAGACAGCACAAAACATAAATGCAGCAAGTATTGTTGGTTTCATTGGTCGAGGGTACTAAAGTGAGTTTCTTCATAAAAAAACTCCACTCGTTAATGTCCATAATGGTAATGTGGTCTTAAAGCAGTTGTTTGCTCACTGCACTGAAGGGGGGGGGGGGGGGAGGTCAGCAGTATTACACACAATATACTGGGACCAACACGAAAGCGTATTAGTCACTTACACCAGGTTAAATCGTTGATAGTGGATTAGAGATAGATCTTCAACATGGCGGATTCAATTTAATAGCGTTTCGGGCTACATCAGAGTAATCAAGAATTTTTCACTGACCTGAGGACAGATTGTTCATTTCTCACTCTGTCCTATTTATATAATGTGGAAAAACCTGGAGGAAACCAGGTAAAATTACCCTGCTTTTGCCACTGCCACCTCATATGACTTCTTTATATAGCGGATGTTGACGAGGGGACTTATCCTGTGAGCAGTACACCTTAGATAACAATGGCGGCAGAGCTTGAGGTCTGACTGAAAATGATGCCCACAACCAATCAATGATCAAGTTTAAAAAAAAAAAAAAATACACTGGACAAATATAAAAATACCTGCTACTGTTACACAGAAAAAATCACAAAGATAAACTATGTCTGTGCATTTCACAAAGTGCACTCTTGATATTATTTTGTAAACAGTAAATGTAAAGAGCACGCTATTTGGCACTTTGGTGGTAAAACACTTTAGTATTTAGTATGCACAAGTCTCATGGATGACACAAATAGCTGCCAACTCAAGCTTCTTCAGATAGTTCATGTGACTTAAATTGCCTTGAATCATGTAATTCATGTTACCACTTGAATAAAAATAATCCACAGCTTTTGATTTTTTTTTCACAACTGTCTAGTTCTAGTAAAAGCTCTGTAGAATTTCTGGTAATTATACAACTGTCTCTAAGATTCATCTGGTCAGTGTTTGTCCAATGCTTTAACCAGAAGGTCGTTCAGTCTGTTCACCACTGACCGGGGGTCATCTACTAATCCAGCATTCACCATAGCATTGTCATAGATCTGAAATGAAAAAGCATCAATCAACATTGATTTACTACAATACAAATTGGTCAAATTCAATTTACAAAGCAAAGGTATAGGAGACATCGTTTGCATTTCATGTTTGGTAACTGTTTTATCATATATTGTCCCCCAGGTAGCTTCTGATCCTACTTTAGGAGGATTCAAACTTTAGTAGGTAAAAGTATAACCCCCCATTCCAGTGTTACTCAGGTCCATGCAGACGCCAATCAGTGTGGTCAGGGATAAACATGTATTTAAGAGTATATTTGAATTATCACCTGGATATACAGGTATGTGACTTACCCTGGAACAGTTTACAGCCCACTTACACACCAGTTTTATAACTACCAGTCACCATTTGAAACACTAGCACAATACAGGACAATGGGTCTTTTTATTGGGTTTTTTTATTATAATATTACCCAATACAATACTATTTTCAATTACCTTATTTACACATACTGTCTAGTTTTTTTTCTTCATAGTATACAAATATGATGAATAAAATATTTGAATAAAGGCCTAAACTGCTAAATACTGTTAATATGAATATTTTAATAGTGCACTTTGAAGAATGTCACAAAGATATCATACATCATCTCACCATGTCTATATTCTCCCATTCAAACTTAAATTGGCCTCTTGCTGGGCATTCAATTTCTCAATATCAGTGTCAATTTAATATGATAAACTGCCCTCCCCTTAAACCTCCCCCTCCCTCTTCTAATCAAGCACTCGTGATCATGTGATTTACAGGCTCTGCTTGTTTATAACACCCGTCTCCAAAAATAGCCAGGTCCCTCCTTAAAATACTTCATGAATTAATATCGAGTTCATTTATAACTAGAGTCGGCCACGAACTTCACCTCACTCACCCCTTTGATTCACAGTTAATCCATATCACACAAGATTTAAGATTATACAAATGACTCTTTATATAGTGTTTCTTTGTTTCATTTTAATAAACTGACACTGAATCTAGACAGCTAAAATAACGTTCAAAACTATAGATGTATACATCTCCGTATAATACCAATGTTCTTACTGTCAGCAATCAGCCAATCACATAGGGCCAAGAATTGAGCTATGATTGGCTGATGTTTGACCGTGGGATATTTTACCTCATATACCAAACCTTCCCCACATGTTTAACTAACATGGACTAGCTTACCTGTTCAGCTAACATTCTGGCCAAATCAGAATCACTTGTTCTCAAGCTGTTCAGTTTTAACACAAGTGGATGGCTAGAAAACAAAACAACAAAAAAAGAGGCTTTTCCGATCAGAAAATAAAAACATTCATCATCAGAACTTGTCTGAAGAATTTGCAATAAGATTAACCCTAATGTACACCCAATGATGTGGATAAACCCTAATGTACACCCAATGATGTGGATAAACCCTAATGTAGACCCAATGATGTGGATAAACCGTAATGTAGACCCAATGATGTGGATAAACCGTAATGTAGACCCAATGATGTGGATAAACCCTAATGTAGACACAATGATGTTAATAAGCCCATTGATGTGGATAAACCCTAATGTAGACCCAATGATGTGGATAAACCCTAATGTAGACCCAATGATGCTAATAAGCCCATTGATGTGGATAAACCCTAATGTACACCCAATGTTGTGGATGAACCATAATGTACACCCAATCATGTGGATAAACCCTAATGTACACCCAATGTTGTGGATGAACCCTAATGTACACCCAATGATATGGATAAACCCTAATGTACACCCACTGATGTGGATAAACCCTAATGTACACCCAATGATGTTAATAAGTCCATTGATGTGGATAAACCCTAATGTACACCCAATGTTGTGGATAAACCCTAATGTACACCCAATGATGTGGATAAACCCTAATGTACACCCAATGATGTGGATAAACCCTAATGTACACCCAATGATGCTGATAAACCCATTGATTTATTGCATTAAAATACAATCTTAATTGATTATTGGACAACAAAATTGGTCAAAATCAGTAGTCGATTGCAAATTTAGACAAAGTCTGCAAACAATTTGGGAAACCTATAAATTGGTCCTCCTAAATTAATTTTGCATAACCATGGGGAAACCCTGTCTGTCCATCTCCCCTACAGCACAGGCTTGTATACCCACTGTTGTGGATAAGCCCATTGGTACACCCATTGTTGTGAATAAGCCAAAGCGTACATCCACTGTTGTGAATAAGCCAAAGGGTACACCCACTGTTGTTGATGAACCCAATGATACACCCACTGCTGTTGATGAACCCAATGGTACACCTAATGTTGTTGATGAACCCAATGATACACCCACTGTTGTTGATGAACCCAATGGTACACCTAATGTTGTTGATGAACCCAATGGTACACCCAATGCTGTTGATGAACCCAATGGTACACCCACTGTTGTTGATGAACCCAATGGTACACCTAATGTTGTTGATGAACCCAATGGTACACCTAATGTTGTTGATGAACCCAATGGTACACCAAATGCTGTTGATGAACCCAATGATACACCCAATGTTGGTGATACGCCCAATGATACACCCAATGTTGGTGATAAGCCCAATGATACACCCAATGTTGGTGATAAGCCCAATGATACACCCAATGTTGTTGATGAACCCAATGGTACACCCAATGTTGTTAGTCATGACCTATTGCAGATCCTATCAATAAGCTTAGAAGGAAATAAATACCTTGGATTAATTTCTAAAGTAGGTTGTAGAAGACGATATCTTTCTTCAGGGGTTTTATCTGCCATCGTTGTTTTCAGGAAGTGTCTTGCTGATCCCATTTCTACCACAGTTACAATACATGGGTGTTTGTCAAGACGGCGGGTCACCTAAACACACAAGGACAGCCATAATAAAACGTTTGTATAGAATTTCAAATGCCTGTGTAGATTCCAAGTTTTCTTTTTATTTTACGCAAGATTTCAATATCCATTTTGCATCCACCAAAGGCCGTATCTTTTTTCCATTTCAACAGACTGTGAAATTTGTAAATATTCCATCTTCATAGAAAGGCAGAAACATTCATTCAATACATTTTATCTGATCATCTTAGATTGAATTCTTATTTTTTTTTCAAATGGCTGAGCTGTCAGCCTCATGAGCCTGGGAGCTCAGCTACATTCTCACTACTTTACGAGAGAGCTATTGCCTGAGCCAACCCTGCCCGAAGCCCTCTAATCACGTAACATCTATCAGTATCATGTCATATCAGACACCATGTTGATGCCATGTGACAAAGTAACGAGTTTGCATTGGTCAGTTACTTTTTCTAACTCAGGCGGTAGCTTACGGTCAGCGCACATATCAAACATGACAGATATTTTCCTCACGGCCTCTTGAGGCAGAAACCTCCCTAAAATTTCACCGCACACGGGGAAAACAGCTGAGCTGCCAGCCTCTCATGGCCGGCAGCTCAGCCAGTTCCTCTCGTGTGCGGCAGGCTTAAATGTTCTTAAAAGATTTTAGCTTTGAACTTGGTTTAAGTTAAACTGTGATAAGACAATGACAAACAAATAGCAAAACATCATACGGTGACATGTTATAGGTGACAGATACACAAAATTGACTACAAAATGCCATGTTTTGAACAATGTTTTTGGGGTTGTCTGATTGGTGTTTAAACCTTAAGACCATTTCAGTCAAATGATTTGTGTTTTGAACAAATGATTGCTGCAAACAAATAACTTCAAGGCTTGATTCGCGATTCGGCGCTAGACCATCAAAACTGTCTGATGCATGATTTTTGTATTAATATTCAGTGATATTTAGTTCTAACTGCAAAGCTGCCACTCTGTATTTCATTGAATACTAGCAAAACCCATTAATATGATTTAGAAAAAATAATTCATAAAATAAATTGTAAGAAATTGTACAGATCAACTAATTTTTTGTTCAAAAATGTGTCTGAGCTGTTGACTGTTGTTTGATTGTTTGATTGGGGTTTAACGTCGCACTCATGGGTATTTCACTTATATGACGATGTGCCAGCCCAATGGGTGATGGAAACCACCCTCAACACCACTGGCAACAAACAAAGACAATACGGGACGAATACAGGACAATAACAATACAGACACCACAAACAGATCGGCTTCCTGTTGCCCTGAGAGCACCAGGGCAACATGAAGCTCCCTCTAACCACCCACCTGTTGTCAAGGAAGGTGATCGTTGAAAAGGATTTTCATGATAATGTTTTATAAAAACCTGGAATAAATTCTACGCATCAAGGACAGCAGCAGGGGAATTAATAATACAGTACATTGGTTGAATACACAGATAAAATAAAATTGTCTTTTTTTGTAAATCAGAATTAAGTTTATGTTGAAAGATGTTTTTAGACAGCCAAAAAAAAATCATCCATAAACTTATTATTTAGTTAGAAAATAACAACAGAGAACTACATTTTTACATGTGAATATACAAAAACTAACAGAAAGTTAGTCAGTTAACCGTCGAATATTAATCTCTATCCAGAGTCTTCATTTTAAGGCAACAGGGACAAAAAGACAGTAGTCGTGAATTTAAGATTTTACCATTATTCCTCTTAGCTTTGAGCTCAGGGCAAAACCTCACTTTCATTGATGTATCAGCTGTTGTTCCCAAAAATTACCAATCCTTTATACTAGCAATGATTGAAAATAGATAATCCTATACTAATGAATAGCCCTTTCAACTTAATTTCGTCAAGAATTGAAAGTGAACATTTCATTGACTGTATACAATAAATATTTATTAATGAAGTCAAATCTGTTCTATTAGTAAGCTTATTTTGTACTTATACTGTTTCCAAAAATAAAATACTTTTCCCTGAACTATGTTCTTTAAAGACATTGACAGAGTGTTCATTTATTTGGAGGGTTGCAGAAATCAACTGTGGATAGAGATTGGGAAGTGTTATTAGTACACAACAGTGAATAACATCAATATATGTACTTATTAACAAATTACCAAATAGTTAATAAAAAATATGTAGTTCAAGTTTTAACACTGACAGCATTGTTGACGGACAGTCCAAAATGCTTCTTTTTAGACCATCTTAAGTTTTGAATTGAATGCTAGGTGTTATTATTTCCCTCACTACACAAAATCTATGTCACCAGAGTGCTACCTCACTGGAATAAATTGGACACCGGTCCAATATCCCACCCAGTCACAGTATACAGACACCGGTCCAATATCCCACCCAGTCACAGTATACAGACACCGGTCCAATATCCCACCCAGTCACAGTATATTGACACCGGTTCAATACCCCCCCCCCCCCCAAGTCAGAGTATACCGACACCGGTCCAATATCCCACCCAGTCACAGTATACAGATACTGGTCCAATACCCCCTTTTAACCCCATAACCCATGACATGATGTCATGTGATTTACAATTGAACAGCGATTCAGCATTAAATGAATTGCAGTACGATTCTGCATGATTTCAAAGATCACTTTTGCCTGAAATCAATTTGTTAAGAAGACTCATTAAAAGCACTGTTTTTCAACATCAAAACTGGAGTTACATGTAAAACAAGTGACGAACCCTAAACAAAATACACTAAAATGAAGAGAAAATAGTGCAAATTAGATTGTCAAACAAAATAACGACAGTGATGTTTGAGAATATACCCCACTAGCTATTGCAGGACTTGTTTTCTTTCTTCCACTTGAGGCTGAGCATCGACTAACACTCCTGGAACTAGGCTTACACTGTTTCGAGTCCTCATTAAATATCATCAGATCAGACAGTGCTTTGTTATCCGTCAGACTGGAATCACTACGGCTTTTCAGTTCCCTCTTAGCTTGGGATCGTGCCTCTGGGGGCAAACTACCACCCCAGAACTTAAAAAAGGGCACTGGAGGTGGTTTGGGCTGAGCTAAATAACATTTGGGAGCAGAGTTAAAAATAGTTTCCCTGTCATCCGACGATTTCGACACATCCTCAGACGCACTTTTCACAAATCTTTTACGTTTTTCTGGCGTCTTTGCTGACCGTTGGCGTTCCGATTTTGTTGTGGAATCTTTAAAGCTCTTGAAATCTTTGAGATCCACAGCAGCAGTACTACAAGACTTTGACCCAGATAAATAGTCTAATGTAGAAGTTTCCTGGACTGACGGTTTCAATTCTACTGTAGCCTGGCGTAGAGTGCCTTCCTTATTCAAAAATTTTACAAGAACTGGACGATTTGTTTTCAATTTTGGCGGCCTTCCCGCAGGTGGGTAGAACATCTTTTCTTTTGGCCCTGTGCGACTTAAATCACCAAACGAAGCTTCTTTCAGAACAGCTTGAAGCTTTGCAATGTTATCCTCAGATTCTGTCTTGATATGACTTGTTAAAATCACAGCTAGTCTCTGTTTAGAATCTATCTCTACTGCATCCATCCTTTCTCCGAAACAAGTAGTCGATACCTGACTTAAGCTTATTTCACCCTCAGAAATTACATCTCCCTACACATACATACATCACTAATAAAATCATTTATACAGATCTCTATTGGGGTGCTCAAGGGTATTTCACTCCTATAATGGTCATTAACCCCAAGAGGTTAGTTTTGAAAATAGCCAAATTAACATATCAATAGAATGTAAAGAGTAAAGAGAATTTGCATAGCTCAACTTTGAATTGCTAAGTTTTTCTTAAATCTGTAGAAATCACCAGTTTGCTTATAAATGTTTGATCATGTTTTCACTTTTCTTAAATGTTTGATTGGGGTTTAATGTCGTACTCAAGGGTATTTCACTTATATCATGATGGATTGTCCATTTTACAAGGTTTCTTGCGTAAATACAGGAGGAAACCTCATAAAAACCACCCCAGCAATTGCCACAGCCACATTGTGTGACTTGCCCACACACGGACTCGAATTCATGAGCAGTACATGTATATCAAAAAATGATAAGTAGGACTATATGCTAACCAATAAGCCATGGCCATGGGCCAACTGCTGTAATAAAGCTTATTCTCAGGACGAGAAAATTTGAAACAGAAACATTACAATTAAAACCAGTTTACAATCTCAGGGGTGATAGATGTCTAATCTACCGTCCACTTTAATAGATGCCCATAGAATGAATAAAATATTCAATTTGGCCCCAAAATATTCAATATTCACCAATTTCAAAGCAAAAATTTTCCATTTCGATGTAAAAAAGAATTCAATATTGGAAAATATTCAATATAGCATGCTTGGGTTTAAAGAACTTGACTTCTAATAACCCCCTGAACCTAGAAAAGTAGATTAAAGTACATGTATCAGATAATTCATCAGTCAATAATCGGCCACTTGAGGGTTTATAGAAATATTTAGGGTAGTTAAACTGGAGAATAAATTCAATTTGAGGCATCATTAAACAAAAAAAAACTCACTTCAGACTTCATTTCTAATGCTTATGTGTGATAAGAATAAATAGTTGGGCATTAAAAAATGAAACAATTTCAATAGGACACTAAAAAAACTTATTTTTTTTAAAGTAAAAAACTCAATATTTGGACTTCTATGAACCCCTGTCTGCCAACATAATTTATCATGTACACATACATGTATGGTGTATCTAGATAATAAATGATTTTATCATTAGTACTAAAAAATGGTTTATTAACTGAATTAACAAGTCCTCACCTGTTTATCTGCACGTGTCAAAGACGTCAAGTTCTCTAATGTCTTTAAACCACCCCTGGGTAATACTGGCTCTGTTCCTTTAAAATTCTGGTTCCTGAAATATGGTCAATACATACATGTATATGGTCTGTTAGAAATTTTAAGAGATATTATCTGCATATATGAATATTTTCAGAATTTAAAAGTTTTTTAATATCAAATGTATTTTTAGACTTATCTTCCCTAACAGCAGGATCGTCCCACACAGTTTCAATAGTTTTACCAGAATTGTGGCTTTCATATTATTTTTGTGTGGTTATAATTTCTGAGAACAAGTTTTTTTTATTTCTTGAATAATGACATTAATACTTATAGTGACCAAATAGACTAGCTTGAAGTGTACAAAATAAGCAGAACTGTTTTTGAGTCTTGTGATTGTCATTGTCCTGTATTATCTTTATTCATGCCAGTCATACCAGCAATTAATTGACTTTCAGGGTGGTTCCTTTCACCCATCATCCTAGGGACAGGTGAAATAACATTAATTTAAAATAACACAACCCCTGCTGAGCAAATTTGTTCGAATAATACATGTATGTTAATGGGTTTATATTATAATTATAATAATAAGGGGCTTCCATGGCGGAGTTGTCTAGAGTGTACGCTCTAGATAGTGAGTGTATCCATCTGGTCCACATATCCCCCTCACCTCTGGGGTCGCGGGTTCGATTCCCACAGACCGTATGTGGGTTGGTATGCCAGCAACAAGCGGAAGGCCGTGGGTTTTCTGGGTAAATTTACTACCCAGTTTTTCTCCCACAATAATGCTGGCCAATGATTTGTAATTGGGATTTAATCCTGTTGATCCAAGATTGGATAAATAAAATAAATAAATAACTTTTACAGAAAGTGTTCAGGTTCTAACAAAACGAATAAAGACCTTTAGCGATGTCAGCAAATGGAATAATATCAAAGCCAAGCTACATTTTAACTTTGCATTAACACGTACAATGTACATTACATTCATAGAAGTGTGTTATTCCATATAAACATGTATGCATGTATTAAAAAAAAAAAGTGTGGATTAAATTTATTTTTCCCCCCAACACTTGCTGAGCAAATTTTCACATATAACATGTTAAATGGTTATAAATTAACGAAGAGCATGTTCTGACAAACAAAAAAACCCTAACGATTTCTAACCGAATAATATATGTCCTGTATAGCTGCTGAGCTGTTTTTGTAAAAAAAATTAAAATGATGAAGCTACATGTACATGATTGTATATACAGAAATAACCCATCCACATCTGCATATAATTATTAGATATATTATAACTACTGGTCAATGTACATGTACCTTATTTATAAATTCAAACAAACTACAAATAAACAAGAGTGCTCTAGTGTGTACTATGTAGTGTGTAACACTAAAGATTCCAAAGAATTTCCATTTGACAAGTGGGTAAAGTGCATACAAGGTGATTGATTGACTAGTGTGGCCTTGAACATCGTACTTCAGGGTATTTTTCTGATGTAAGCTTATATGACCAGGGTTTCATAGAAGTCAAATCTACGACCTGCTTAATAGCTGCCTGTAGATTGAATAAAATATTTGGTCCCAAAATATTCAATATCCCCAAACAAAAGGATACAATTTCGATGGAAAAATATTCAGTATTCATGGAGGGTAAATATTAAATTTTGAATGCCTGGGTTTGTTTGTAGGAAGTTGACTTCTATCCACCCCGGCCTAATGCAGCAAATTCCAATGTACATGTACTCTCAACAGACTAATATACCAGTATATACCACACTCCCGCAACCATAACATGTAGAGCATGTTTTTATTTTGAAAAATAAACGTTCCTCCATTTGCTAAATAAATAAACACCCTGCCCTTTAATAGCCATTATAAACTCTAGCCAGAAGGCAGGTACATGCAAGGGTAAAAAAAAAAGAAGACAGAAATCGCACCTGAGCATTCAAGTAAATATACGAATATATATATTTTGAATAAATGAAGAGAGAAAAATATCGAATAATGTATATATAAGTGCAGTCAAGCTAGCAATGTCTATCCAAAGTTCAGGTCCTTCCACTCCTTTCAAGCTCTGTGAACGTCTTAAAATGAATGCTGAACACATGATCATATTGAAGGCTTAAAACCAGATATGCCCATGTCCTTTTTTGAAGTACCCCCACCCCCACCCCACACACACACACACACACATGGGTCCAATGACCACAAGAACCCAGCATTAACTTTGACAAAGTTTTGTAGTTAACACAAATCTAAAAGATGACCTTAGTACTTGATATAATGGTTTTATAGCCAACATAAAACTTTTGGACTTGATTTTCTCAAAATGTCATTTTTAGACTGGCAGGTATGGTTGTATTAAGCCCCCCGATACAAAAGTCTGTCACCAATGACATCGTTTCCAATTTTCTCCATGGGAAGCAATATCTGAACCAAATTACTCAATTTAGCAAAAAACCTTCCACTGATATATGTCCAACACGAGATTGCAATAACATGCAAACTTGATGCAATTCAATCACAACTTCTGGAATTCAAATGTTGATTCCAGTATATAATTGTAAAAAGCTAAGACATTGACAGAGACTAAAGCCAATTATTAAAGGACCGGAAGGGATGAATAGAACATGTATATATATATAACAAAGATGCTTGGTAACTGTAACATACTCTACCTTAAAATTTTCTTCCAGCGACTAGAATAGGTAAGGCAATGCATTGAATACAAAGATACAAATAAAATAAGATAACTAAACTTTAAATATTCAGAACTAATTTTTGAAATCCAATTACAACTATTTTAAAGCAGATAATTTACTTTTTTAATAACAGCTTTCACTTTTAACTAGAATTTCAGTAAAATATTGTAAACTGATGCATGTAGTTTAAATGCTAATCAGCCAGAATAAATATGACTTTTTTTTTTTACCAATTTAATAACATTGATTACCATATGCATTTCAAATTTGCTTTTTTAATACTATTTTTTTTAAAGTATTATTACTATTTTTTGGGAGATAGCAGTTCACTCAATTTGTAACTTACACAACAACTTTTTCTGACAAAGCACTGATTAGAGTTTGGTTTGACTGCTGGCTTACGATCACAGGCACTGATGGAAGGGATGAAAAAGACATTTTTGTTGGTGCCAAGTTCACTCCTGATCTCCCTCTAGATGAAATGCTTTGCTTGGCTGAACACACTCTTCCACGTATTTCAACTGAACTTAAATCGATGTCCGATTCCTCAGCAGCATTCGTTCTACTCACAGGCATCTCATTAACAAGATCAATATCAGAATCATTTCCATTACAGTCTACAGCTGACTGCTGCTTTAATAATCTTTTCTGTTGCTGTAAAATATTTTGGACATAATTAGGCGCAAGCTTATACTTGAACACAATTGCTGGATCTATCATGCGTGGAGCTTGAAATGAATCACTTTCATCTAACTTTGTTGATTTTTCATGTTTGATGGATGGCTGTCCACTATTTGAATTTTCAATTGCCGATGTAGAAGTTTGAAGTCCTGAATTTTCAACTGATCTGTTTTCGTATAATTGGTCCTTGTAGTTTCTAGGAAAGCTGTCTTTTCTTCTAACATGGCTTGGATTAAATAGTTGATAAACATGAACATCTCTTGGAAAACCCTGTAGTTTTTGTGAAGAACGTGCTGATAAAACTCTTTTACTTATGTGAATTGTCGCTCCACATGCATGATCCAAGCGATACTGTTCCATATATTTCTTCGTGTCTCTGTAATGTCTAAATACAAATGAGTCTTTAGAGCATTTGTATTTATAATCCCGTGAATGTCTGTGCGATATTTCTTTGGAACGAGAGTCCTTATGTCTGCCGTGTTTCCCATTTTCAACAACGACAGGCCCATGAGGACCCCAACCCATGAAAAAACTTTCACTGTTAGTGTTAGTGACATTAGCACCTGTTTTGTGTTTAGCACCATGTTTGGAGGCCGGCACGACGGGGGCTGCCTTCCCTTGCTGTGAATTACTCTCAATAGGATCAGACCACCCGACAAGTGTGGCCTCTCTTAGTAAATATTCATCGCATTCCAGCAAACTTTCAACACCTTTTCTCTCCAAATTTAAGTCATGTACGTATGTCGTTACCTTTTCCTCTGACTTTAAATCCTGATCATCCTGAGACATTATTTAATTAAATGTATAACTACATCATAATAGGAAACCTGCTTAAAGTTATGCTAAAACAACACCAACATCTCACTTGACGGCAACCATGTTTCAACAACTTCCGTTGGCAAGTGCGCGACGAACTTGTTTAGGCTGTTCCTACAATCGACCAGCCGCCTCGTTGACGCAGGTGGTTGTAGTAAATAAACAGATTATGTACTGCAAAAATGAACAATACAGTCAATTTAATACACACACAAAGTATAAATAGCTATAAAGATTATAGTCCACGTAATCCTGTCTCAAATATTTACATTAGGGCGATAGGTTTTCGGCTTACTCCCCTACAGAAAGTGAATTATGTGATATGAGGTCTCCGATGGTGAAATCGAATACTGCCTTGTTGAAAAATAAAACATATTTGAAAATTTAATTCATATTATATATTTTATTTATACAAACAGGCATTATGTTGCGAATTTATGCCATTGAAACTGGTTTTAAGACATTAAAATGATTTAGAAATGTTTCCTAAAATAAAAATCTGACATTCCTTGTAGAAAGCCTCATTCTACCGGAACTCACATATTGTCAAGCATGCGCACATTTCCATTCATGTCGGGTTTCAGAAATGACAAGTCGGCGTCGTTGGTGACATAATATTTATCATCAATCGATCGATCTTTCCTGCTGAAATTTTGTCAGTAGCTATCACATTGCGAACAACTACTTACTTGATTATTATTTAAATATCTCCCTCTGCAAAGAACTCGATGTCAGGTAAGTAAATTGAATTTTATGACCGATAATTTCTGATTTTTACTCTTCCATTTTGCTAGCCTAATCAATTTTACTATTTGCCTGACAACCCTTAACTATGTAGAGTAAATTACTAAACATACGGCTTAAAGAATATATACACATGGAATCATGGTGGTTACATTTATCGGTTTATTTTTTTAAATTCTTAACCATTGTTTATAAATATATTATTAAACTGAAATATTGAATAAGCTTAGATAGAGGTTTCAAACTGTGAGTCTCCTTCCAACAAATGTCACTTTAATTTCAACTTTGTGAAACCCATCACTACGAAATATGACATTTGAACAACGTTAGGACTCCAGACTGTCACAAAATGTTATTAAATACTTTACTAGATATGGCAAATAAATGCCACAAGGTACAATGTATAACTTCATAGTCGATTTTGACAAGAGTTGAAAGACTTGTTTATAGTGTACGACTGCTACCTTCACCCCCAAATGACTGATTCTGATCAGCTCACACATTCAACATCTACAAGCTTACTTGAAGTGCTACAAAGCCTGGCTGTAGTCTAGCTATTAAGGTTACCATACATGTAGCTGTATATTATAGTACACGACTATGGGCACATAATACTATCTTTTCATGGAAGGAGAATTTTATGAATGCAAATTTCCATTAATTTTCTCGAAATACTTTGATGTTTATGTGAACCTTGTGCGCTCCCGATAACTTTCTACACAAAGAAATTCCCAGAAATCTTATATCCAGTACGATCATTTATTTTAGCCTACAAAGTTATCAATTGAACCCCTTGAGGAGGAAAAGATAGGATGTGCCCATACAGGCCTGTGCTGTTGGGGAGAACAGACAGAACGGGTTTCACTATGGTTATGCAAACTTAATTTAGGAGAACTGATTTATAAGTTTCCCAAATTCTTGGCAGTCTTTATCTAAATTTGCATTTTGCTTCTGATTTTGGCAAAATTTTTCATTCGATTATCAATGAAGATTGTATTTTACAGAAATTTGCTTTATTTTTCACAAAGTCACATTTATGTATTTTAAAAATCAGCTATCAAGGGAAAAATCAAAGTTATAAATACAAAATTGGAAAATGCTTTCTGTGCTTATCTGAGCACGATTCTTAAGCAAGGTCAAAACCAGCTTACTCGATTGAAAATGTTATTGCAGATTTGTTTCAAGAATTTGTTCATTGCAAATGACTTTTTATCAGTGACAAAGAACTGGGAAAAAAAAAGGACGGAAGTAATACTGAATCAAAGTGAAAATTTATTTTTATTAAATTTGAGCAAAGTTTCAGAAATTAATAACTAATTTAACAAAGTTAGCAGATGTTAAAAATAAATACCTCCACATGCTGGCAATGAGGTTATTTTTGATGGAGTTGAAACTTACGGGTTATTCAGAGAAAATGTAAATATTCATTGTGCATGATCTTAACTTGTCTTCTTTTCTGTTTGTACAGGCACCTGATGGAGATATTTCAGAAGATCTGATTCACTGACAGTCTGACCATAGTATAGATTTCTTTAAATTAATCACACTATAGTACATGTACAGGGATGTCCATGAATTCATCACACTGGCACAAGGATGTCGATTCTGATTGTTATGTATAAGTATTACAGTTGACATTTCAAATCATAATGACATCAGAGAATATGCTGGACGGCGAAGGGGAGTCTACTGAGCTCATTGTCTACACCCCTTCTTCTCCGTATGTGACCCCAAGAAGTGCGAGGAAAAAGAAAAAAGGGGCTTTAGCCAGACTAGCAGAGAAGAAGAAAAGGGTTGAAGCCGGGTTGTCAGAAGTGGAAAGTAACTATGGTTCGGCTATTTCTTTACAGTCAGATACTGACATGCTTCTGAATGAATCTATTTTGACTGCAGCAAAGGGAAGCAACTATTCAGTACTTTATAATGACAAAAACCAACATAGTTATTCCAATATGATTGATCCAAAACCAGTAGTGAAATCAAAAACAGATGAAGTGGATTTTACATCTAATAGAAAAAATGGAAGACTTGTGGTGGATGAAGTTAGTGATGCATCAAATACGGCACTTCATAAATTGCGGGCTTTAAAAATGACCCCATCACGAGCGGCGTCCTCAGAATCCTTAAAAAATAGTAAATTTTCGCCTCGGCCTCCGAGTAGCCCTCGTAAATTAATGGCCGTGGTTTCCAAAGGAGACAAGCCTACTAAAGAAGAGCAAAGTAAAGAAAGACTGATAGGATTAAAATCTAAACAAGATTCAAGTGCTGATTCTGAAAATGAAAAACCACTTCAAGAAAACATCAAAGATTTATCGTATTTAGATAATTATGACGATTCTTTGTTTAAAGATGTAGCTAATTTACCGAAAAATGTGTCAAGTTCTCATCAAAACTTGACTGGAGGATCCATAGATGATATGGACCATACCGACTCACTTCAGAATAATTTATATCCATCTGCATCATTACTCAAGTTAGAAACGGTATCCAACATGGATATTGGTTCTACGACAGATTTGCAGGGATTATCAGAACAATATCAGGAACTTTTATCAAAAGATAATCTCCACCCTTATTCTTCTCGTTCTGTTCCGCCTGGATTATCGTCACGAACAGGGCGTTTAACTCCTCTTTCTCCACGCCATCCTCCCCCGATCTTGCCCGTGGATTATACTTCAACCGCCCTACGGACAACAAATCGGACTGATCCAACGTTTCGTGCCAATAAACTCTTACATGGGTATGCTGGTTTGATGACAGGGGAGAAGGGGTTTGACACAATCTCACACTCGATGGGGTCAACCAGTGCTCTCCCTTTGGTGACAACTAGAGAGGCCAAAGCCAGGTACCACAAAATACATGTACATAAATTAGTATGTTAATTTGATTTAAGTGTTTGTTAATGAGGCTTCTGTGTGCAACGAGCTCTGCAATTTAACACTGACATTAAATAGATTGATTGATTGGTGTTTTACGCCATGCCAATGGGTATGTCACTAATGGCGTCAGTGTATTCCAACAATAATTGACACTAGCACAACCATAAAATATGAAGTGTTTTGACACTGTTGGAAAGTTAATCCCCCTCTATAATACTAAGTAAAGATAGTATTGCTACTCTTCAAACAAACTCCGCTTTATAGCTAGAGGGCTTATCAAAGGCGGGCTTGTGGTAAGAGGAATTCAATCTTTGATTCAGCATAGGGCAGGACACCTTGAAATACAAGGCCTGCTCAGAGGTGGTGGGTTCGATTCCCATGTACATGACTCTACCTGCACATTTTTAATTTATCAACTAGAACTGTTGCAGTCACACTAAAAAGTGTAAACCCAAAGAAACATGGTCTTATTATAAATGTATTCACTTTCTAAGCTCGAAAGTTACACATTCAAGCAACTTTTTCGAGTTACACATGTATCTAAACATGATAATGTACATGTATTACGATGTATGAACAACTCAGCCAGCTATGCATGTATTTGGTTGATTGATTGGTGTTTTATGTTATCCAGAGGGCGTGCATATATATATTCAATGTGTAAATGTTAAGATGCACGTTCAATCAGTCAATCGGCAAATCAAACTTTCAACCAATCAATCAATAGACTTTATCTTGTTGTAGACATCTGTAGGAAGTATTAACAACTCCGTCAGCTGTACACATGTATTTAATGTATAAATGCTTAATAACACAGTCAGCAAATCAATCAGTCACTCAATCAGCTTTCTCCTCTCGTTACATGTAAATGTATCTGTTAGCATAGTCTTAGATAGACCCGTCCACCTGTCATTTTCAACTGTTAGATTTCTAAAAGTGGTTAAAATGACAGGTAGAAAATGTGAATTTTAACATGGGAATGTTAATCGGCTTCACCAAACAACTGTATTGAATGTTCAAATGTTAATAATACAGTCAATGAGTCAGTCAATCAATCAATAAATCACTCTGCTTTTTCTTCTTGTAGGAGTTATCTTTTAGGCAGTATCAACAACTCTGCTCTGCTGGGTGCAGAAGAACTAGATAGATATTTCCCTGACAGAAAATTACATGTATTCGTGGGATGTTGGAATATGGCTGAACTAAAGGTGAGTTCTTTTGGTACACGTGATTTTTTTTTTTGTTTTTTTTTTTAAAGTTTGATTGGAGTTATATATTGTTCATATAGTTAGTATGGCATCATGTCACATTTCTGTTAACGGGTGATTGGAGGGAGCTTCCTGTTGCCCTGGTGCTTTCAGAGCCAAAGAGAAACACGAAGCCGATCTGTTTGTGATGTCTTTGTATTGTCCTGTGAGTGTCCTGTACATGTATTTGTCCCGTGATGTCTTTGTTTGTTGTGAATGGTGTTGGGGGTGGTTTCCTTTACCCATTGGTCTGGCACACCGTCATGTGAGTGAAATAACCTTAAGTACAGCATTAAACCCCAATAAAACAAACACATTTCTGAAAATAAAGAGGGTGTGCTAATCCAGTGTTTGGAGCAAACCGCCTTCTACACTTCAGTGGTGCCAGTTTTTTTTTTAATGCCCTCCTTTGTCACAAAATATGTGTGAGTGGCCTTAAAAAACATTTTTTTGTATCCTTATGACATAATTTCCAAAGCCATGGTTCAAACCTGTTTGGACACCAGAGGGTTTATTTGTGTGAAGCATCTTTCTTCACATGTTGAGATTGCAATTGGAAATGATTTTTTAATTTTCTCTTTTTTGTGTAATTAAAAGTGGTCTTGCTTTTATTATTGATTTTTTTAAATATATATACATTTTTTTTTCACCAAGAATAATAAAAAAATTTATTATTATTATTTTTTTAAATATTTATATTGTTGATGATATGTGTTACAGGAGTGCTCAGTATCCTTGAATGATTTTATATTGCCTGATAACACAGAGTTTGTGCAGGACCTCTATGTCATCGGTACACAGGAAAACAATACTAACAAGTAAGTATCTGGGGCCAGTTGGTTGATAGACGATTAGCCACTAACAACAGATTAAATCGTGATACCGGGTTAGAGATAGAACTTTAAAATGGCATGAAGTCATCTTATAGCAGAGTAAATTTAATAGCGCTTTGGGCAACCGGCCCCTGAAATGTTATAGATAGAAAGGATAGACGAAATTTGGTTTGGGTTGAATTAGGAACTATATGTGTGATCACAGTGAAAGTACATGTACATGTAGCAGGGGTTCATGGACGTCCACTTTACTACCCTAAATGGTAGTTAAGCTGGAGAATATTCTCAATTTGAGGCATCATTTTAACGCATTATTATATAAAAACTCAATTCTGACTCCATTTCTTATGTTTAAGTATGATAAAAATAAATAGTTAGATGTTACAAAATGAAAACAATTCAATATGACACTAAAAAAACTGAATTCTGTTCAGTAAAAAACTCAATATTTGGACGTCTATGAACCCCTGATATATTGTTGGGTGTTTTTATAATTATTTACTTCTGTGAAATTTCAGGCTCAGAAGATCGCAAAGTCAGCACAGGAGTTTGTGAGGAACAACCTTGAACCATCCAGTATCTTCTGTTACCATGTTATACTCTTTCAGGTAATTCTATATACTGTACAGGTGTGGTTAGTGTGTGCTCACTGTGATCTAGTGTTCTCTCAGCTAATTAAGGGGTGGGTGGTTGGCCAGGTTTCTTGTGACCCGGTGCCCTCTGAGCTAAGGGACAGGTGGTTCGTGTAGGTTTCCTGTTGATCTCTGAGGACAGGTGGTTCGTGTAGGCTTCCTGTTACCTGGTGATCTCTGAGCTAAGGGACAGGTGGTTCGTGTAGGCTTCATGTTACCTGGTGATCTCTGAACTTAGGGACAGGGCGTTATTGATTGCTTCCTGTAAACTGAGACCCTCTAAGCTAAGAGGCAAATGGTTGATGTGGTCTTCTTGTGGAAAAAAGTTGGATGGACACGATTAACAGATTGCTGCATGATTATGGGTTTATCAAAGTTTAATTTATGAAGGCTGTTTTGAAGCCTTTCATGTTGACTCTCCATTCATGTATGGGCACCTGTTTTGGCTTAATATTGCTCATTATAGGCATACAGTATATGGAATAGGTGTCCCAGCTATTAGTGGAAGTTGTAATTTTAGTTTACAAATTCTGCTTAACTCCCTTGTATATAGTGTTTTTCTTGTTGTATATAGTGTTTTTCTAGCTCCGTTAATGGGTCTTGTACCTGGGGGTTTTTATATTAATAAATAAAATAGAAAACATCTTTTAAACTATTTTTTCAAATTTCTTATTTATAGTCTCAAACCATACAACATATTCTGATTCATGTGTCATTTTGTAGAAGTTTATTGCATTTTGTTTATACTCTTGCTCTTATTTCAGAAATATGCAAAGATGTTGAAGAATCCACCAACATCAGCAGAAGGATTTGAGTTGGTACCTCAGCCGTCCTCGGACTATGATTCTTACTGTGAATGTAACAGAGGAAAAATGGTACAGGTTGAATTTTGCTTTATGTCTATTCTTTGATTTTGTTTGTTTGATTGGGGTTTAACGTCATACTCAAGTGTATTTCACTTATATGATGACAGATTGTCAATTTCTCACGGTTCCTTACTTTAATATGGTAGTTAACCGAGAGGAAATCTTTTAAAAACCACCCCTTCCATTGCTGGAGCCCCATCATGTGACTTAATCTTGTTCAACAGACTGACAAGAACCTGTGAACGGTACATTGAATATAAACCCTTGTAGCACAGATGATAACACAGTTCTGAAATATTTATGATTCTAGTAGTACTCAACAGTCAAAGATGTGAAGAAACTCCTGTTAATATGTGTGGTTTTCTTTCTTTTTTTTTTAAGAAAAAAGAGGAGCTGTGAATGTAGTGAGAAGACTCTGTAAAGGGACGCAACTCCGCCATAATTAACTAATATAAAAGGTGCTCAATTCTGTGATCACTACAAAGGTGCAGTTTATATCGGAGAAAAAAACTATTTTAAATAAAGTATGGTCATTATTTAGAATTTGAATTTAAAGGCAGGGGTTATGGTAAAAACGCCAGAATTCTGTTAACTAGAAATCTCCTGTCTCATATCAATCGTATTCTTTTATGAACTATTATTGAGCATTAATTTCCACCAATATCTGGGGCGTTGTATGCCACAGACCAACAAATAAAAGGGCAAAACAAGATGGCCCAGGTGTATCTTAGAGTCAATGTCTCGACATAGGAAGTAGAATAGGTTATATTTTAGAATGGTTTCGTATACGCAGCCTTCACAGCTGTGTTGACAGGCCAATAATAGTGCAGACAGTTGGAAGGAGCTTCATGTTGCCATAGTGACCCCCGAGAGCAATGGGGCAACATGAAGCTGATCTATTTGTGGGATCAGTCTGGTCATTGTATTACATCTTGTGGTTGTTCATTGTGCCAATATTATTTGGAAAGAAAATCTTGTCATTTTACCATTGAATATTATTCTTGTACTTGTTAAGTTTCATTGAATTGTTTTTAAGCTTATTCATGTACAGCTTTTGTTATATAAAAACATTCACATACAGTCATTGTCGCACAGATCTGGCAACATTAAAGGTGCTTTATTTTAAACATCATACTTTGTATCGTTTTAGACATTTCTCATTTTGGTTGCCATCAGTCTTCTGTGTTTAACATAATATGTATATTTTATGCATTCTGTTATCATTGATTTTCTTGTTATTGAACTCTCAATTTAGAGTTATCAAGCAGTATTATTTTTGTAATGCTAAGAATTCGGGCGAACTTATGCGCGTCATATGGTATATAAATATGACAAACTCACTTTCCCTGCAATCTTATCTCTGTAAATCCCTGAATAAACCATAAACATAGTTTTGCAAAGTATAGACTCAAGTCACCAATTCTGGATAGAGCAATGAGGATACATTGACTTGTACAGATCGTGATGTGCTTTAAACAGTGTTGAGGACGAATATCATTTTGACTCCGAATGTCCTCCACACACAGATCGTTGTATTATGTATGTTAAATAATACTTGGAAAAAGCCATCTGTGTACAAATTATTACATGGTATTTCACTGATGTGATGACTGATAGTCCCAGTCTTTCTTCATAATACCAAGAGTAAACTTTGTTATAACCCTGCTAGGGTATAAAGTGCTCCTATTGTCCATCACATTTCTAGAGCCCCTGGAATAATAAAATATTTTAAACCAAGTTGTGCACAGTTCAATCATATATTTTTACGTACAAATCAGGTCTACATTTCTTTTTAACTGCAAGCGTTTTGAGTAAAAAGTGTCCCTTGCAATATATACAATATATACAATCTGTGATTCCATGGTTTCTGATTTCAAGATTATTTATTAAATAACCATTTGAGAGGTATTTATTTCTTATGGTTCCAGAAGACGCCAATTTAGTTCAAGATTACATTACAAATGGAAACTAAATTCCCCACTCAATGTGGACTATGCTTTATCAGTTGATTTGAAATGCAGGTCATAATGTTGGCTGGGTATTTTGTTTGCTGTACTGTTTTTAAGTTCTGATTATTGAACGTTCCTATAGCTTTTGCATGAAACTGAGTAAAAGTAAATCAACTGAATGCTGCTTTATACAGAGCTACATGAATAAGAGAGCTTATCTGAATTGTATTTTAAACTACCTGGTGGAATGTTTGCTATGAACATAATGTTGTATAAACAAAAATGGAGGGCAGTAGCATAAGTGATTCAGACACATTGCTAGTTATAGAAAAATGTTGATTATCTACTTAATATTAAGTTGAATGTAGGTTTGACATTGTGTAAATATTTATATTTGTACAATATTAATATTTATACACTTATCTTTTCCATATTAAACTAAACATTTGATTTATTAAATTGTTGAAAAAATGTGTCCATTTTTTTAATAAGATAAACAGGGAAGTGGACTAATCCTCCGTACAGCACAAACATCTCCAAGGAGAAAGGTTCATTGATTGGGTTTTTATGCCATGCTCGATATTTTACTTCTACGACAATGATGTACAAGAACAGCATTGTATTATAATATTGACACAGCTTTTACTTGTATTTCACACACAATGCAGTATTACCTCATTCATAGCCTGGCTGAGAATTTAAGCTGAACTCAAGATGTCTGTAGCTGTTTGGAGTGTATAGCCTTCATAGAAGAAAAATACTATTGCCTAGTACTTCGCTTATCGTGGTTATGCAAGGTTATCCAACGGTCTATAATGATTAGCTGGACAGTGCATTGAACAACTGGCCTCTGTGCTCACACATTTTTATTTTCCTTATCCACAGATACATTAGGAGAAGCTCACAAAAGTTGAAATCGGGTTTCAAATTCAAAGACCATTTTCTCCATGTTTAAATTTAGAGTGCCTTTAATTGTTTAAGTGATACGAATTGAATCAAAGATTTTTGCCATGGGAGGTAACTTTATCCTTGAAAGAGTGGAAATTGGAACTTTTAAATGATGTCGCACACATTAACACATTTTGAGGTAACTTAAAAAGGCCAATGAGTACAGCAAAACGGTGACAAGTTGCATGGCAGAATTTTTCATTGTTTTGGACAACATTTTCAAACAGATTCAAGAAAATTTTGCAATGCTGAAATGGAACTATCAGTCAGACACAAAAGATGCAGGACAGACATGAAGCCATAGTCTTAGCTAGAGACCCGTCCACCCGTCATTTCAACAGGCAGATGTCTAAAAATGGTTGAAATGATGGGTCGCAATTCTGAATTTTAACATGGGAAAGATTGGAAAATGTGGACAGGCAAAATTCCGCAAAATATGAATTTACAACTGGCAGATTTCCAATCCTAGCAAAGACACTGCATGAAGCTCAATCATGATGCAGAGCAAATTTACAATGAGAGACGAAACGAATGTTCTTTATTCCCAACTTGCAAAAAGGAGTTCTTATCAGTGATGAGTTACAAACATTGCCAAATAACGTGAAGAAAAGCATCTACAATATCAGCTGTAACAATGGCCAAAATTGCAAACACAAAACAATGTGGCAAATTAACCAGGCAAGACGTCGTAACAAATATGCGTCATTCTGCCCTTTGTGGAGGAAGCTGAAGCTGGTGGTTGGAGGGAGCTTCCTGTTGCCCCGTTGCTTTCGGAGGTAAAGGGGAACAGGAAGCCGATATGTTTGTGATGTCTTTGTATTGTCCTGTGATGTTTTTGTTTATAGCCAGTGGTTTCCTTCACCCATTGGGCTGGCACGCCGTCATGTGAGTGAAATAACCTTAAGTTACGGCGTTAAACCCCAATCAAACAAACAAGCCCTTTGGATCAAATGGATTGTTTGATTTATAGACTTGGGGTTTAACAACATACTTAAGGTTATTTCACTCACATGATGGTGCCACTGGTAACAAACAAAAACAAAATGGTATGTAACACCAAGACAATGCCCCTTAGCTCTGAGGGCAACAGGAAGGACCCTCCCAACCTTCCCTTAGATCAAACAGTAATAAGAAGTCTGGGCAAGAGGATGAAACACACAACTGAAACAAAGTCCTGAAAATGAATTTATTTGACTCGACAATGGTTATTATATACAACTCAGCACTATGATAATCATATTGGTGAATAAAATGTGTTCATTTAATGCATTCAATCATTCACAAGTAAGACAGCTGAACAGTTCTGTACTCAAACGAAGTGTCCGTGTTATAAGGTCACAAATGTAGTCGAATGAAACTATCCGTATGAAACTAAATCTAATTGGGGAGTCTATTTCTTTGTTCCTTTACTACTTGAGGTTTCTTTCTTCACCTCTTTTTTAGCAGAGTCTTTTTTCTCCTCTTTATCACCATCTTTTTTCTTGTCTTTTTCTCCATCTTTTTTCTTGTCACCATCCCCTTTTTCTTCTACCTTCTTTTTGTCTTTGCTAGGATCTTTTCCTTCGCTTTTTTCTGCATCCCTGTTTTGAAGTTTGTTATTGATGAGATTATGAAGAGCTATGACAGATCGTATCAGGGATGCCACGTACACCACAAGCATTTGATCGTTTGTCTTAATATACACAGACTTGACAAACTCTTGTAAGCTGACATCAGGTAGAAGGTTGAAGACATCTTGAAGCTGGTATATTATTTGGTGATTTATTGGGAGTTGACCGCTGACAACTTTTTGCAGGTAGGACTCGATATCCTTGATATGGGCATGTAGTCCCT
Organism: Mopalia vespertina; assembly: GCA_030265115.1. NCBI lineage: Eukaryota > Metazoa > Mollusca > Polyplacophora > Chitonida > Mopaliidae > Mopalia > Mopalia vespertina. The sequence continues at coordinate 26,717 of JAQQZZ010105915.1, forward strand.
TTAACCCCATGAGCTGATTTGTAACTCTCTGTGATAAAGTGCCCACTGTTGTATCTTTGATATCTCTATGGAGTTAAAAAACAAACATCAGTTTTTAAAATACCAAGACCAGATACAGTAGTAGTGTGACTTAATATAGGACAAAAAAATCATCATATTAAAGCAGGCCAAAGCCTTACAAAATTGATGTTACGTGTGAAGACAAAACAGTACATGTATTGATAAATGTCTGAATTGTACCCTTCTTTCATGATTGATTGATTGGTGTTTTACGCTGTGCTCAGGGGTATTTTACTTAAATAACATGTTCCAACAGTAATTCACACTAGCACAACCATAACATGTGAAGTGTTTTGATGAAGTTGGAAATTTAATCTTCCTCCAGTGCTAAGCAAGGACAGCATTGCTACTCTCTAAACAAACTACCCTTGGCCTGAAGGCACCCTTTTTTCATGAAAGTTGTTTGGTGGTTCCTAATCTATGTCAATACTTTAGCTATTTGGAACACAGTTAAGACAAACTATCGTGGGATTTTGTAACAGCTACACACAAAGGGTGGATAGCAAAATGTAACACTGATAGTGGCCAACCGATTTGCATTATAGGGCCTTTTAGGAAATTCATAACAATGTCAACGTGGCATATCAGTGTTTGTCATGCAATATAATTGAGAGTAATATTAAAAACTATTGGTGACCAGATAAAGCAATAAATGACATTTATTGGATTTCTTTTTCACGGTTGGAATTTTCTCAAATTTCCTGCGAATGATTGAAGTTGCAATACCATTTCCCACCAGTGTACTGTACACACATGAGCCTAGCATAATGCCTTTACAGACCTCAAACAACATTTCAAACATACACAAGTATGTTCAGTTTTGTTTTTTGCTGCAAAATGGACATAACCATCTAGAAGTGTCCCTCTAGTGGGTGTTGCGTGAACCCCAAACACACATTAAGTTCACCGTCTGGTCGGGAATTAATCCAAATCATCTATTTCACAATATGTAACCCATACCTATTGTCGTATAGCTTATGGTGTTAGCTCTAAAATGGAGGACAACAAAACAAATAAAAAATTATTTTATGTGTATGAGTTTTGGATTTCAGCAATTTTATAACTTCATGTCTGAAGAAATCAAGTGCAACGTTCGGATTTCTGTCAATTTTAAAATATCCGCCTATAATTTTTATTCCCTTTGTTTTCTTGCTGTATTTTCGGTCAAATCCCAGGTGCTTATATACAGTTTACATATAGAATGTGGGAAGGAGTCAAACGTACGCAGCTGTAACATAGTTCATTTGTATTCTAGATGTGGATTGCAAGATACAGAGGATATTTGCAATTATACAAGTTTAAATCCACACTTTTTCCAGCCCTGGCTACAGGGTGGTATTTTATTGGCGTTCAACTCCAAGGGTATCTCATTTATATAACAACATAACATAGAAAGTTCCCTACCAACTACCCATGCCTTTGTCTTGTTTGTTTGTTTGATTGGTGTTTAACGCCATACTCAAAGGTATTTCACTTTTATGATGACGCATTGTCCACTTCACACTACTCCTTGCCTTATTACGGTGGAAAACCAGGAGGAAACATCGTAAAAACCACCCTCGCGATTGCCGGAGCCACATCGTGTGACTCACTCATATACCTCAGGGTTGACAAGCAGACTCGATCCTGTGAACGGCACCAAAAATGTGAAAAACTCTAATAGCTCACCTTGACAGGTAAGTTGTTGAAAGTGATGGTCTGTCAATGACATGATGTGTGATTTTCTCCTCGGCCTCCTGATACGTGGATCCTACTGCTAGACTGCTTTCCCACGATACTTCTCCACCACACGCTCTGAAATTTACGGAAAGATCATAATTTTTTCCTCCTGCGTTATTTTTCGCTTTCCCCAATGGAACCTTCTAAAATAATATTATTTAGGGATAGTCAAAGAGATGCCTACCCCAGATTGTTTGATTGTTTGATTGGGGTTTAACGTCGTATTCAAGATTATTTCACTTACATGCAATGAATTGTCCACTTCACACTGTTCCTTGCCTCATTACGGTGGAAACCCAAGAGGAAACTTTGTAAAAACCACCCCTATGAACGGTAAATTGGAGTAGGATTAGTAAGCGCACACGCTACCACTAAGCCAAGGCCGCGGGCCTGCCTACCCTAGAAAAAAAATTTGTGTCGGAAAATTCGTTTGTCTGAGAATTTTCTTAATATGTTTTTTTTTTTGTATTACAGCATAGCAATTTACTTTCTGTGTGTATTAAAATGGCCTGAACAAAATTGACTGTAGAAACTGTCCTGAATACCTTCAATATTAGCTAAAAGGTAACACATAAACGAATGTTCAGGTAATTTACAATTTATTACCTGATAATGAAGACTAAGGTTTCCCTGGGAACTTCTCTATTCAAGAAAAATTTCATTCCTTTAAATAAACTCTGTAACTTTTTCAGACTTGCTGCTTCAAGTTTGGCTTTTTCCAACAAATCTGCATTTTCAGACTGAAATTAAAACATTAGTTCATTACATATTTGTCTTTTTAATGAAATAAAATGTGATTCACACTGGATCAGTTTGTACTCCTTCAAATACTTTTTTTAAAAACAAAGATTTAAAAGGACATTGGTAACTTGGTTTAAAAAAAACACTTTAAATGTAAGTCTTCGGTAGTATAATAGAAAAAAATTATTTTTAATTCTTTCTTAAATATATTTTAGTTTTTAAGACGTTTTTTTTTTCTTAAATGTAATGGAATACTGCCATGACAACCTGACTGAATCAAACTTTCTTACCTCCCCAGCAGGGAACTGATCGAGTTCCACTTCCTCTTCTGGTACACTTCCACTGACTGACTTCAATGTCTGTGTTAGAGCACTCAGTCTCTGTAAATAGAAACAGATGGAACGATTGATTTGTTTGCTTGTTTATCACTAACCCTAGGTGCCTACCAATGATTGATATAAAGTATCTCCAATGATAATGGTTTATGGTTTTGCTGGACCCCTTGGGCCAAAATGAAACAATTTTTTTCATCACTTGGATAAAAAGTTAGGTAATCAAATGATATGTTGGTGAAAAAAATAATTTGAAATTTTAATTACAAACAGTTAAAATTTGAGCCTATAATTTAATTTTCCCTTGATCATATCCAAGAGGCAAAACTTTAATTGCCTATTTCTGGCACTTCAGTTTTAAGAAGACCCTACAGTTTCTATGGCATATTTCGAGAAAAGTATTCATGCTAGATACTTCAAATTTGTACCATTGTAAAGAAAACAATGCAATCTAGTAAAAAAGTGCCTCATTTTTAATTGATTTTTTTTATTTTTACCTCTTCAACTTTTTCAGCGTCTTTAGAAATTTCATCAGCCTCATCTTGATCTTGGGTTTCCAATGACAACTGAAATGTACATGCATGTGAAAGATACATTTTGTTGAAAACTGGTAAGGAATAGACAAGCTGAACAGATAATTGAATAGATTATGACGAATTACTTTTTGCATTATTTTCTCTCTTTTTTTTTATTTTGGCATAACCAGGCGTCAAATTCAGTCAAATCTACCAACAACTTAGTTGATTGTCAACTTAATAAAATATTCCATTTTGTCCCAAAAATTTTAAAATCCAACTTTTTCAAGGAGAAAACATTTTATTTCAAAAGGGTCAATTTCAAAACTGAAGTTTAAAAATAAAATAGTAGTATAGCAATAACTTTATTTGGAGTCAAAATCAAGTAATTGTTTTTCAGATTAACAGTTAAGGTCAATTCACACCAGATGCGATGCGACTGTCGCGCTGCATGAACATAATGTAAAACACTACTTTTTATGTAATAAAATTTATACTAGATGCTACTGTCACGCTGCTGTCACCTGTTCTATTACGTAACATTATGACGTTATTCCTGTAATTGTGACGTCATTGCCTGAGCGAGTCAACCAATGTTAAAACATAGGAATGAAGCGTGTCATGCAGTGCCCAGTGGGAAGAAGACCCAAGCGACGCGACGTCGCATCTGGTGAGAATTGGGCTTTACTTGTGTATATATATTTATATAACTGACCATAGAAAATTAAAATACCCCTACCTGTGGAGGGTAATGCAGATTAATAGAGGTGTAAAGCTTAAAATTCACAAATCCCAGCATTGTTGTATAAAACTCCACAAATGTCTGCATTATCCTGTTATCCACTTCAGAGGGGGGCTGGAAACAGAACAAATAATTAGTGAGGTTTTCCTGATACTAGTGACAGATTGATTGGTGTTTAATGATGTGATCAACCGTCACTTTTATGAGGTCAGTTTTGGCCGACATTTAATAGCTACACAATAACATGATAATGGTTTTGATCAGTTTGATGGTTTGTTTGTTTGTTTGATTGGGGTTTTACGTCATACTCAAGGGTATTTCACTTATATGACAACGTGCCATCACAATGGAT
>JAQQZZ010105916.1:1988-15939 GCA_030265115.1 Mopalia vespertina
GGCCCATGGTCAATTGTGTGCGATATTTGTGAGCGTCTTTTCTCTAGAAATTACTAGAGGATGAGTCATAAATTATTCAAGCATCCGGAAGAAAGCAAAGAAGAATATGATCATGGTAGTGTTCAAGATGAAACTATTGTTGAAGAAGCACACGAAGAAGAAAACCTTCAGTGTGAACACGACGACCCATCGGTATTTTCTCATTCGAACGAGAGCAGCGATGCCGAAAGCGGAGATGACGGCGATGATGACACCCCGTCCGCTGAGGTCTGGGATGACAGTCGGCAGCGTTCTCGACAGCTTACAAGATAACTTATCGAAGTAGCAGGCGATGAAATGACAAAGCTGCCATGACAACAGCAATCACACTGCTATTGTCATGACATCAGTCACGCCCTGATGTCTGCACCATTTTTTTATGTGGTCATTTTAAAGTGTTCGAGGCTGCTCGGTCCCAATCGCTCAAACTACTTGTTATCAGTACTCAAAGAGCAACGGTCAGTGCCAGACGATAATGACCCACCTAAGGTAGCGAAGTACAACTCAGGACACTTTTCGGATCAACGGGTCAACAAGTTTGACCAAGCCACACTCGATCATCCTCACCAACCCATCGACTGCCTGCTACCAACCTACTACCAGCCTGCTGTCTGACATGTCATGCAACAACATCAACACCATACACACGTCATAAGTACTCATTAACGTACAAAAGACCCGGATGATCACAGTGCCCTCTATAATTTTCATTTCTTAGTACTTATAACGTACATTTCTTCATTGCGCTACTCTCAACCACCCCTTCATAACGCATAAGCCTTACTTCTGATGTACTAATTAAGGAGCCACCACTCGCTCCTTAGTACATAATAACGTTGAATCCTTCTTTGTATGTGATAAAATATTACTACATAAATAGTAGTGCGGAATCGAAATGACTCGGCACTTCTATTTATGTAATAAACGATCAGTTCTTGATAACGCACAAGCCTTCCTTATTATTGAATAGCAGATACGACCTAAGTTGCCCTTCCTATACTACTACACGCACTGCGTAGTCGTAATACATTTATAAAGTTTCTTAAACTTACATGTCTCATGTCACCAAAAGAAAGAAACCGTGCACCATAGGATCTGCTTCTTTTAGGCTTATAGGCTTAAAGTTGTCAACTTTTCATTTTTCCTAACTTCCTAATCTTTCAGGTTTCCAGTACTGTTTACCAACACATTTTCTTTCTGTCCATGTAATACATGTACAAACCTTCATAAACACCTTTGTACATAAGTAGCATGACTAATTGCAAAATAAGGACAGTTTTCGGTAGATTTCTGAATTTTACCTCCACTCAAACTCAAGTACATGCGTGAATACTTCAAGAACAATGCTGCAATAAATGTGTCCATTTTCGCTTTTAAAGGTTCCATTTAAGTTAAAACATACTTGTTAATGAGATAAACATCCGTTTCGTGGCCATTAAAGCGACATCTACATGTATCGGGGAACAGGGAATTATTAAAAATTCGAAATAAATGTTAGCGTTCACAATTTAACAGATAACATCAATATAATTTTTTTGTTGTGAATTGCAAAACACTAACGTAAGTACATAAAGGTGCGTTGTGTTATTAAAAACATTGCTGTCGGCTTGTAAAAACACTGGGGATATATGTTGATGCTATTTATAAAACGCTCAGGTCACATTCAATGCTTTTATTATTTGCATATAAAAAACATTGACGTTTACTTCACCGTTGCTGTAATGTTATAAAATTCAATTTATGGCATGTAAAAAAAAAAAACATAGTCAAGACATGTGTGATATAAAAATAAAATCCATCGGATTTTGACAAACACCCAGGTGAAAAGCAATAAAAGGCGGAAATTTATTTGAAAACGCGTCAGTTCTCAAGAAAGTGATTTACGTTTTAAAATATACGCGTCGTCCGTCACTTTTTTTTTTACAGTGTATCGATTGATATCTTCTAACGAGCCTGCACATCGTAGCCAGAGTGCTCGACAGCTAACACTGCAGTGTCACATTTGCACTTGTAAAGTTCTATTGCCTTTACCAGATTTTTGAAAAATTCCAAAAAGTTTTTTTTGCTAATTGTTGCAAATTTTGAATTTTGAATTTTTGATTTAGAAAACAAAAATGAATAGTTACATTTTGGGGGTACAGTAAAAGTGGAAAATATAAAAGCATCGGTGAATTTTTAATTTTGATGTTTGAAAAGTTGAATTAAATTTTTTTTATTTCATTTTTCACCGTTACACCAGATTATTTGAATATTTAGTTTCTTACATTTTCCCTGACGCCATTCACCACACCGACTGACAGCAATCGATATCACATGACCCCATACTCAGATAACTTCTAATCCAATCTAATTCTTAAAAGACATACCCTTCTAACTTGCTTGAGACTAATACAGGTTTTGAGTTCAGTTTAATGTTTGAAAATTTTCGAAAAAACAGAAAGCTCAACGATATGCGGGCCATAAGGCGGCCATATTAATTTTCAACTTTTGTCGGAATTGTTTAACTAGATTCTGGTGACATTCCAGTGGAAAAAAGATTTCCACTGACAACTCTGCACAACACTGAGATAACTTTGATGTTAGCTCAATATTCACTCACCAATTGTGAGCCGGAAAGACCGTTCCACATAGAAGTAGTTCAGACCATGCGTATAATAACAACAACAAAAAACATCAATAAAAAACAAGTTTGAAGTGTATTATTCGATCAGTTGTGTGAACGTTTGCTTTTTTTGTTTCATTCAGTTTCAACAATAGTATACACATTAAGCTCCTCATGACAGTAGCCACTGGTAAATGAACACAATTGCAATGTTCTTGTTGATTGTTTGTTTAACTAATTGCACAAGTAAAAGGTTTTCAAGTCGTTAATTTCCGACGAGTGCATTTCTGATCGGAATGTGTTTATAAGTTAAAAAACAAGTAAAAATAATAAAAAAACAACGTTTACGGCAATTTTTTTAATTTTGTGTATTGAAACGAAGACTTGTTTTAATGCTTATTAAGAAATAATTTTGGTGAATTAGGGAAAAGAGTTATTTTTTTTTTTAACACTTTTTACACCTGACAAAACTCATAACTGGATGACATTTCGTTTCGGTAAAAACTACAATTTTGTAGATATAGTATTCTTAGCATATAGATTTAATCAGTACCGGTACGCAACAATTCGGATAAGACTGGTTGTCATTAGATATATTGATCTTTATAAATTCTTTAAAGCTCAGCTGTACCACAGGGTCGATTTTGAGGAAGGTAAGTTAATGAAATTTAATTTAATGTAAATTAGTAGCGAATAAGCACATTTCCATCATGACACTTACACCATCAGTGGATGCCACTAAAACGAGCCCAGCAGTGATCACGGGACACAAAGGGAGTCATCTGGCAAAACAACAGTCTCACATCGTCATCAAAACAGATCAAGTAAGTTCGACCCTTCAACCACCATAATTTCCAGGAATCCACCCAACAACACTATTTTCTGGTTAGACAATCAGACACAGACTCATGATGCCGCGAAGGAAGTACGTCATGAAACACACTACCGGAGCCCACACTGTGTCTTATTGTTCCGCGCCGTACAAAATGTGAGATGCTTACAAAAGTAGCTTCCCTTTGCTCCGTCCTTTTATTCCTGACAACAAGAGGGCCTGCAATGGTAAGCTGTACCAAAACCTTACACTGTAAACTTTTTTGATATGAAAGTGTCATTTTCTTCTAAAATACACTTGGCTTAAGTGTGAATGTTTCGTGGTGGATATATTCGTCATCAATACGTCAAACACGGATGACTGCACATGACATATTTGAGTACAAATATTAAGCTTCTTGATTTCATTTGACTATAGGCACGGTTGGTCGTATAACTATGTTAAACTAAACATACTTACATAAAATTATTTGCCGGTTCACGCGAATAAACCTTTTGCAGTTTCTGAGTTTCGCATGAATGTCGTCAAATTCCACAGAAAGAAGGACTCCATAGCACTCCGTACATTATGGTATCCTTGGTAACTGTAATAGTTAATATGTTAGTCGTTGTGACAATAGTGTTAAGGTCTCTGACTAGATCGACTTCTAATAGTATTACTGTGTGTCTAGCTCTAAGCGACTTCCTCCTGACCATTATAAACCAGATTACTGTCCACACTAGTTAGAAATCCCCAATTACGATTCCGTCCTACCAATAATGAATGTGTAATGGATACCATGTCTTGTCGCATGTATTGTTCCATTTATTTTTTTATCAAAGATCAGTTTTGTTTAAAAACTTTAAGCCTTTACTTGATTTTGTGTTGGGTTAACGGTTTGCCCCCATAATAGTGAGTTACAGTGCCTGCCTTGGGTTAAACAGTGTAAGGAAACTTTAACACAATCAATGTTTATGAGCTCATCCCGGGAAGAGAACTGGTGAACGCAACAAATCTTCTTCATAAACAACCACGATAACCTCCAGTGAGCCAAAGGGTGCATGATGAGGAATAAATCAGTTCCAGAACTGTTATAGGTAGAGCTTACGAAGATGGAATCACTAAAGTGTCTGTGCAGAAATGATAAAAACAAATCTGACAAACCTGGTTCGTAATAAGTTGACATACTGTCTCCGCGTCAGTCCCAAGAAAGAGAGACAAAGCAAGACAATCTCATGATGAGAAACAAAGATCAACTTCGTTTGTCCCCGTTTCTCTGAGAGTAATAGGCAATGAGAAGCTTTGGAGGAATGCAAAAAGTACAAAACACTAGGAATAAATTGATAGTTTTAGTAACCGGCATAGTTTTATTTTGTTGGCGGGATCCAAAGATGTGATCTAGATTTCGTCCGTGAAGTTGTACCAATACAGTAAAATTGGACATTTCCGTTCCGAAGCATAGTCATTTACGGTCGCAGACTTACGTTAAACTGTATTTGTGTACCGCTGTAAGGAAGTTGATTAACACATGGGGTGAATTGATCATGGTGCTCTGGGTCAATATCAGTGTTTACAGAAGATTCTGTTGAAAGTCGGTGTGTCAATAGTGTTTTATTTCAAGGAGTCAAAGTGTGCTGTTAACGGACATTTCCATCTCCCTTTTTATCCCCCAGGGACCTAAGCGAGCAAACTGACCACGAATCACTGTCATGTTTAACATATCATGGAATAGAAAATGGACAGGTCATTACATTTGTGCTTAGGTAGGAACTTACCAGTCAAACCTTACTATCTTCTAACTGCGAACTCGAAAGCGATTTTCTATAGCATATACAGACCAGACTGACTCATTTGTGATTTGTGCACTATACTTAAGTTTTCCTAAAATACTGGGGGCTCTGTACGATAGAAATTCCCGGCAATTGATCAAAAATAAGAAATTAGATTCAATTTGGATAACCAATAACATTTTGGTTAATGTGTTCTATGAGTACTATCCAAACAAATAAGGAATAAATCTTATAATCGGTAAACACTATCCATATATCAATGGCTCCACCTCATTCTGTTGTCGGGTATATTCTGTACTATTTTAAACAAAATTATATAGAGAGAATGTTACGTCTTTGCCTGGCTGCAGTTGTTTAACTAATGCGGTAATCTATAGATTCCGGCTGTTTCGCAAAAACAAAAATTAATGAGAAATTGAAATCTCTATATGTAATATTTTGTCTTAACAGGGTGCTATTCTGAAATATGGATAATACTGTCAGTTAATGAGCTGAAAGACACTCTCAGCTTACAAAATACTATGGCTTATTAACGAAGAAAGTGAAGCACCGGCGATACCAGTTAAGTCGTACAAAAGATTAGTTAAATGTAATATCTATTTAATGTTCCAGCTCAGCTATCTAGACCCTTGTTTGTATTCCAATACACTTACATTGTCCCATCAACAAAATATCAAATGTTTAATGTGTCAACAGGTTAACATTCATCAGCAGACCTCGGACGCACTGAATACTTGAATCAATCTTCCTGGTGGACATCCCGGAAATGTAGTGTGTGGTAACTTGATACCTTGAATTCACTACTCTTGATAAGGTCCATTCCATGCATCTGATTGGCTTATTTATCCTGGTGGAAAACGGAAGTACACACTAGTATGACTATTCACCAATCGGTGTTATCTGGTAACGAGACAGTTATAACATTTAGAAGACATGTTTTTAGGTTGGCTTGGAGCAGTTAGCTACTCGCCAGGGACTATCTGATTTCTACCGGAACTATAAAATAGTAAAACCAAACACTAATCATTTACCGGTTCCCACACTCCCCTCCACCAGGAAGCGACTGGCCTGTTCGTGAATACATGTAGTCTTCTTCTGTTAACCAAACACTATCTTTTTGGGGCATTTAAATGTTAAATTATACAGAATTATATAAATTCATTATGAAAGACGCTTTTGTCTGATTTGTTTCATTAAAAGAGCAAATGTACATTTACTTTACTTCGTAAGAAGAAAATAAAATCTGTTATCTGTAACTTTACATTGATGGAACACAATCATGTGGGTATCAGGAAAACGAGTGTGTCTATCGGAAAACACTATTATTTCCGTTCAGAAAACGTTTGTATGGATATCGTGAAACACTTGTGTGGGTATCAGGATACGGTTGTGTTGATGTAGGAAGATATTTGTGTGGCATTCAGAAAACACTTGTGTGATTTTTGGAAAACATTTATTTAGATATCGGATTTGAAATACCCGAAAACATTTGTTTAGATATTCGATTTCAGATATCTGAAAACATTTGTTTAGATATCCCATTTCAGATATCCGAAAACATTTGTTTAGATATCCCATTTCAGATATCCGAAAACATTTGTTTAGATATCCGATTTGAAAAGTACTTATATGGTTTTCGGAGAACACATGTGTAGACATCAAGAGACACACGTGTGAAATATCAGAAAACACTTGCGTCAGTTTCAGAAAACAATTGTGTGAAAATCAGGAATTATAACACATATCTGAATTCCGTATTTCATAAAGAAAATAATTTGTTTTTGGCCTTAAATCGCCAACAACATGCAGGGAATGATTGAGTTCAACATGTTCCATAAAAGAACGAATTACATCATGGCAATGTTAACTGACTAACAACATTCTATGGACAGAGTACACTTCAAATTAGTTAATTGTCTCCTTTAGCCTTTGTTGTTTTCCCTTTAAAAATAATAAATAATCTGTGAAAATGTTGCTTAGATTTATTATATGTCAGTATATAATTTAATATTTGACAATAATTGGCGTTATATAAAAAACGCTAGTTTGCTTCATAAACACCTCTCTTTGGCTGTTGTTTTCCTCCCCCTCTGGACAATTAAAAGCGTTTTCCGCAACGCTTATTGTGGGCTTTTCCATATGATAAATCAAGGGTGAATGGTTTGGTTATAAAGCTAAAAATGCTACCTATGTTAAATTGTGGCCTTAGGAAATCAAAATAAATGTATGATGTGTTAGAATAGAAATAAAGGTTTGAATTTTTACTCTGAATAGCTGTGTCCATTGTATTGGGATAACTCGAAGCCGCTTGCCAAAATTGCTGCCAATTCTTTTTATTTCCACTTATTAATGCGATTAACCGCAAAGAATCACATCTTTTTTCTTAAACAATTGTGTGAATATCGGGACACTCCTTTGTTGATATCGGGAACAGTTGTATAGATATTTGGAAACAAATATGTGGATATCGTGAAACACTTTTCAACATATCAGAAAACACTTGTTTGGATAACGGAAAACACTTATGTGACTTTCTAAAAATAATTGTATGGATACCTGGAATACCATCTGTGACTATCCTGAAATACTTATCTTCATATCGGAAAGCACTTGTGTGGATCTCTGAAAACGCTTTTGCAGATATCGGTAAATACATGGGTGAATCTTGTGAAACACTAGCGTGGATGTCGTGAACACTTGGGAAGATATCTGGAACCACGTGTGGATGTCGGAAAAGACGTGTGGATATCAGGAAACATTTGTGTGGATATCGGACAACACATTTGTATATATCATGAAACATTTGTCTCGAAATCGTCAAACATTTGTGTCCATTTCGGAAAATGGCATAATGGGGATGTCAAAAACACCTGTTTAGACATCAGGGAAGTGGATGTCGGGAAATATATCAGTATAAACCTGTGTGGATATCATGAAACACTTCTGAGGATGTCGGCAAAAAGGCAGATTAACGGGGAACCTTCGCGTGGATATTAAAAACACTTGAGTGGATATAGAGAAACACTTCTGAGGATATCGGAGAAACGGTTTAAATAACGTTGAACACTTGTGTGGATATGGAAAAACACTCGTGTGAATATCGAGAAACACTTCTGAGGATGTCGGCAAAAAGGTCGGATTAACGGAGAACATTTGTGTGGATATTGAGAAACACTTCTGAGGATGTCGTCAAAAAGGTCGGATTAACGGGGAACACTTGTGTAGATATTGAGAAACACTTCTGAGGATGTCGGCAAAAAGGTCGGATTAATGGCGAACACTTGTGTAGATATTGAGAAACACTTCTGAGGATGTCGGAAAAATGTGTGAAAAAACGGGGATGACTTGTGTGGATATCGATAAATACTTGTGTGAATATCGAGAAACATTTGTGACGATATCGGCAACATATGTAAAACTGTGATCATCTAACGTGAAAATAAAAACAACTATCTGACAATCAGAAATGCTGGGCAATGTAGGATCTGTCGTGGTTTTCTTTAACATATTATACTAAATAAAACAGTATTAATAAAATTACCAGGCGTTGTCTAAATCAATCAATCAATCAATCAATCAATCAATCAATCAATCAATCAATCAATCAATCAATCAATCAACCAATCAACCAATTTAATCAAACAATCAACTAATCAACCCACCGACCAGGAAACCAATGAATCAATCAAGTCTTATGTCGGTGAGTTAACTCAAGTCTTAGAAAAGGCAACGAGTCACACTATCCAATTTGTTCTAGGATCTGTGCACTTGTCTGAATATCAGTGAGTAAAACATCTATTTTACATAGGTATACACCAAGATAAAAGATATTCTCCAATGTAACCAGTAGTGGTTAAGGGTGCACTTAATATCAACGCGCTCAAAGAAAATGGTAGTAGAAGTCCAGAGGAAAAAGCTAGCCATAGCTATAAAGCTTTACTATATAAACTGTGCTAAGAAATTAACGCAATTTGCACAAATAATCTGAACGGCGTCATAGCTTGTTTTATTTAAAATTACTTACCAGTTGTTAAATATATAACCAATTACAAATATCCACTCATACCATGTTAAGCTTTTCAGATTAACCGTTGATAAGAACTTACATGTACGTTTATGAGGCGACCATTCCGCGTCACGTAGTTGTTTTATCCTATTACAGTTGAGGTTAAACACACTAATTATAACAAATATTGTTATGTATTCTGGTAGTTCCAATAAAAGGAATTTTGCAATTCGATTGTCGAAAGTTACAGAAACGCACCGTTTAAGTTTATATTCGAAAATGGACTAAATTCATCTAAGGGACAATAATTGTGACAATCCGCTTTGATTATATACAGTTAGAAATAATAATAAAAATATATCAATAACAAAAAAAATATATATTGTTCATAAAACTTATAATAAACAAATTATAGTACAAATAGTATGTAAATTGCGCGATCTAGGATATAGAACTTATCAAAGGTGTGATGCTATTTCTATTTCTTCCTGGCCAGAGGTTCGGAACAAGTAGAAATAACACCACGATGGTGATGATGGCCGAATCCTACATCACTCGTTTAATATAATTTTATATAAAGCTTTCCGGTTATATAAAACAAATAAACCTTTACCAAAAACCAAGGGGTGTGACAAAAATTTCACAGATACGTAACCATAGTGATCCTGGTTAGAAAGATTTCATAATTAACTGTTTGTTTCAGCGGCCATTTCTTCAAAGGTGGTGAGCTAAAAGAAAAGATAGAACTACTTCTCAAAGCACCTGATGACTTTCACTACAGGAATAAATCACCATTCCTCCACTGGCTTCAACGTGAAAGTCCGTAAACACTGGTATTTGTCGAAAGCACTCAGATCAGTTTTTATCCAGCTTTAATCGTATTCTTTTCGTCTGTTGTTATACATCTCAACTAGACGTTTCTCTTCTCAAATTACTATTTTCAAAGATGAAAATGTCCCATTCTCTCAAATTTGGTGGCACCATCAAGTCTCAGAGACGAGAGGTTGCCGTTGAATCCAGACCTCTCACTTTGATTCTTGTCACACTCGGCACATCATTAGCTGGACGAGTTTCAATAACCTCCACACGATTTCGTCGACAAAATAAAACATTGGCGAACTTATGTTTAAAGTGTTCATTCATCAGTGTATAAACAACTGGATTGTAGCAAGTGCTACTCATTGCTAAGATCTGGATATAATGCCTGACAGTCCACAGATTTTGAGAAGACTTCGTTAAACATTTCAATAGATCAAATAATAATAGAGGTAACCAACACATAGCAAACAGCGATACAACAATTATTAACATTTTGATTACTTTCTTCTTGATGCGAGTGTTTTTATTGTCAAGAAATATTAGTCTTGCGCCAATGGGTTTACGTATCCACAATCTATACCCGATGATTCCATAGAAAATGATCATCACAGTGAATGGTGCAATGAACAGGAAAACTAATTGAAACCAAAGGAAGGTTTCTTCCTGTGTCTCCGTCCCCAGCCAGGCGCACAGAAAATGTGACACTGAGCCTTTGTGATGTAGAGTATTAAAACTAGGTTGAGAATAGTTAACGTCAAGTCTTTTAATTCCATAAAAGATAGCATTAGGTACAGCAGAAAGTGCAGCCAACATCCAGACGACACCCACGAGACCGGCGACATGACGGGAAGTGATGCGTGAGCGCAATTTTAGCGGATGAACAATAGCTTTATATCTGTCCAGAGCTATACAACATAGGGTGAGTGAGCTACAAGCTACAGTAACTGTGGTGGCGTATGGTACTAGTTTACAACCAAACGCCCCGAATACCCAGTAAGTGGTATGGACAGTTCCTAGGTTCATCGGCATACAAGTAATAGCCATGAGGAAGTCGCTGATAGCTAGAGACACGATAAAGCTATTAGTGGTCGATCTCATCCGAGGGTTAAACATAAATGTCAACACGACTAAAACGTTACCAACGATAGCTACTAAAAAGGCCACGGTGTACAGAATAGATAAGACAATTTTTGAAACATAACTCGTGGAAAAGAAGTTATCAATTTCCGGTGAGATGCTGGATTCCTGTCCTAAAATTTTAAAACAAGATGTTTCTTCCTCTCCAATCGTCCCATTGCCTTTTGACAACAACTGTTTGCACACAAGGCGTAGTAAATCCGTACCGGATATATTCCAAGAAGCCTCCATGTTTTGGGACACGATTCAAAGCACATGCAATATATACAGCATACGTTTGTGCCTCACTGAAATGTCTACAATGACTGTCCGTCCTCAGTAATTATTTGACGTGAGTTTTTTTAGGCTACAGCTCCTTTTATAAAAAAAAATTCTTCCCATGACATATTTATATAAAATGGCCGGAAAACAAGGTGATGAATTTAGATTTACAGCGATTAACCAACGTTCCTAACAATCTGTTCTATTTCCTCTGAATCAGCCCCGATAGGTGGTTATTTCCTTTGCAAAGTGATTTTCTGTATTATTTCATTCTTTCATAGCCAGGGACCGACTGATTTGCGCCGAATACATGTTTGCAAAGCTGTTTAAAGACAAGCATGAAACAGGGGACCGGAAAACTTCAAAGGTGTCTGCCGCATTAATTGGTCTTAAACAATGTGAGGATTTACTGACAGCATGGTCCCATACAACGAAGGAACTTGTGTGATAGCAGATGGCACAGAACAAAGATGTATCTTCATTAACGAGATGATTTATTGTTAGAGCAGTACCCAGTTATTTGACTCAGATAATTTGACTCAGATAATGGGTTCGGTAGACTATTTGAAGGAGAAAGACCTCTTCCAGAAAGAAAAATTGGGAATGGCGATAATACCACACCTGTAAACAAAACTGGGACATCTTATGGGCAATTGGGATCTATGAATTAACATCGAAGCGGATGTTTTGAGGACATTTACTGACCAGTGAGCACACAGACTGTTTGATGCGGATTTTGTGTGCATGTCAATTGCTGCTGATCACATACTATATTGAAAATTAATAAAATACAAGTCTGTGGAAATGTAATTGTATACTGTAAATCACAAAGATATTCACGGAAAGATTCCACAGATGTCACGAGGTGACCAGATCCAGTTAGCGCTTATTACACATGCGAGAAACAAGCGGATTCAAGCACATGAAGCCATGGCAATTTGTTAAAAAAACAAAAAACAAAGGAGACATCAGAACGTTGGCTTTGTAGAAAATTGAATAATAATACGTTTAACTAGAAACGCGAGAATTTCTAATGCTACAGAAAGACGACCAAAGAATGACAAATGTCAGGGCAAATGTATAGAATTCCACTGTTGTAGTATTAACATACCAAACAACATTGTACGATATCTTATTAGAGCCAGTGTTCTGTCGAGAAACAAGATGATTAGCCAAACTGAACCAGATTTGTTAAAGGTTGTGTCAAAAATATGTTATATTCTATAATGAATTATCACTCTACTCTGGCGACAGATCCCAGAAAATGTCTTTTGTTATTATAGCGCTTTTTCGTGTCATTGGATCTTACCATGATTGTTTTTTTTTTATCAGTTTCTTTCACAATTAATACACTGCAATATCTAACATTAGGTAGGATGCGGAAGGCTTTCGTGGTACATATTTTGGTTGATCACGTGATAATTAATATGCCTATGGAGCAAATGTGATTTAAAGGACCTCCGTGTAATCTTTCCCGCTACATTAAACTAATATCATCAATCAAGTGACCAGCAAGTCTTTCTAAATATTTGTACCATCAAAGTGCTTCGTGGCTGTCAGTTCCGTGGGATCGTTCGATAAAACTATAGCTACATGTAGAAGACACTTAAAATATGCCTCGGCTATCTGCTCGCCATAGGAACACATCATTGACAATCTCACACAAGCACAGAGTCAATTTATCAAATACTTATGTTTCAAATATCGATTACTCAGACTAGATTATGCGAATTTAACAGTTATCCATCTTTAAGGATTCGCCCTAAAAATTTTGTATGAAAGTATCCGTGTGATTGTTGTGTCTGAACTTGATCTATATCTTTCAGTCGTTATCGCTCCGCGTAAAAAGTCTCCTTTCAAAACTCCTTTGTCAAGAATCGGTGTCATGTAAAAATACATTGAGGATGGCTACTGCTACGTATCTAAATATAATTTGTCCAGAGTAGTTAATTTGTTTTCTAGCTCAGTGTTATTTTGGAAACACTATAAAGCCGAGAGCAATTAACGAAGGGGTCAGTCCATAACAATTACTACAATATCCACAGACCCCTTCAATATTTGTTACAATGTTCATATTTATTCTTTAGTGTCATGTTTTTCTATTTAAACACAAAACAATATTGTTCAGTGGTGTGGATTGCAGTGGATATCTACTTAAAAATATGCATAAATCAGGGCTCTGAAATAATTAAGGAAATGAATAAAACACATCTCAGTTTCGTAATTAAAACCAAAATTGACGAACAGTTTAATACTATTTAAATCTTTAATAACCGACAGAGCATTGCATATAGCTGTGACATTTGAGCGACACAAGTAAAACCTTAATAAAAGTATTAGTAGGACAAATATTCCGTGTATTGGTATTCTGCGAGTGAGTGAAATAACGTTAAGTGCCAATCAACCAACCAATCAATCAATCAATCAATCAATCAATCAATCAATCAATCAATCAATCAACCAATCAATCAATCAATCAATCAATC
>JAQQZZ010105927.1:0-15938 GCA_030265115.1 Mopalia vespertina
ATTTGACGCTAGACCGGACGACAAACTGATTTGGCTTTACGGTCCCTGAACACGCTGGTCGTTCTTAATCTTTACACCACACAACCAATTACCAAAGGGTCGTATTTTCTAATTGTGTTTCATCTGACCGTGGTCATTAAATCCAACATTGGCAGAATGAAGTAAATGACTGAATTAGGTCCGCAGCCAATATCTCCGATTGGCCTTAACTCCGTTCACTTGTCACAAGGCCAAACCGACTTACTGGTTAACGTGAAAATATCCAATTAACAAAGTGCTATAAAGGATGAAATCTAGTGAGAAAATGTAAATCATGTAATTTCTTTCATCAAGTTAAACGCTTCTGTGACTATTTCGTTGATACTGTGATGTGATTTTGATCTACTTGAAAGAATCGATGAGAAAAATGTGAACACAACGTATTTTTATAAAACTAAAGGTATCAATTTTGAAATGTAGTGTATATCCGTTTCATTGACCATGCCACCCTAAAATATCGCTAAGGGCAGGATTACCAGTTCAAGTGGACTAGAGATGAAATATGACCAGTTAGAGTGGAGTTAACGAATCCTTCAGGTGTGGGTAGCAAACCATTTGGCTTTGAACGAAATAATTATAACCATTGTTCCTTCTTAATGATCCGACCTTTGGAACGCACTGCACACTCAATTCTGTTGGGTTATATAATCGTTGTTATTCTACACCAGTCTAAGACAAATTGCTTGCAATTCTGTAAATGTCGCGGATAATGGCACGTTGAATTATATTGATTGCAATTACCTCTTTAACAATAATCTATTGTTATAGGAATGTCACCATATGCAATAAAACGACCTATGTTCGCCATACAGAGGCAAGTCTGTGGATATTTGTAATGAGACATTTATTATTTCAGTTGACTACTAGTGAAGCTCCAACGCCTTACCAATGATCATGCAGTAGGCACATTTTAAAACTCCTCCAAACGGAACGACTAATGCCAAAATACGTGGCATTTGGAGACTTGTCATACACCGAGTAGCCTAGTCCGAGTTCGCAAATAATGCTCATTCTTGTTTCTGATTACTATGCACACAATCTGTAGGCATTCCATAATGGAGACAATCGTCACCCAGTAGACAGCATGGACTGTGTTACGTTTGCTTTCAGTTTAGTTTATACTGCTTCGCTTTTTTCAGTGGCGATAACTGACGATTTTTATGTTCTGCAGATAATGCGCATGCCTGTCATCCACACATATTTGCTGTTGGATGGACACGTGTCAATCAAATGTGGTTGTGATATACTCATGATTCCCTTTGCTGTTGTTGCAAATTGTGTTATCATCCATGCAAGTGTAAAATCTAACATCGACTGGGAAATTAATTTTTGATCTGATCATTACATTTTTTTTTACAAATGGAGGATTATTAAGAAAATGTCATTAACTTCTTTTTTGTACATTTATTAGATCAGTTTTGCTATTAAAATGACACAGTGACACAAAGATACACCCAGATTACCACGTGTTGCAACTAGGCATTGCAATTGGTTATAAAATATAAAAGGACATGGCATTGAACAAAAACAAATGTCAAATTCCATTTCAGCCTGGACCGTGCATTAGTAGCAATCTGTCCGCCTACTAATCCTACTTCGATGTACTGTTCACGGGTTCGAGTCCGTCTGTCGACCATTATGTAAATGAGTGAGCCACACGACGTGGCTGCGACAATCGCGGTGAGGTATTTTACGAGGTTTCCTCCCTGTTTTCCACTGTATTTAAGCAATAAACATTGTGAAATACCCTTGAGTACGACGTTAAACCCCAATCAAACAAACAAAAAAACCATTTTAAATCAGTTATCAGATCAAGTTTGCCCTCATCAGTGACGACGGTGAGGTTTTAGTCATTCATTTCACCTGTCAACGTATGTAATGTCCTATAGTAATCAGACAGGGTTCATTTTACCGACATTGATGAACAGTTAATAAGATACTCGGTCAAAGTAGTGACGTCAAGTAGTTAATTATAAACGATTGCCACTTAGATGCAAAGACTCGTACAAATAATGAAATATTAGGATAAGACAAATTAATAACGTTATTTTCCAAATAATTTTGTCTACGCTTTATGAGCGATATAACGAATTTAATGATGAAAACTGGTTGTCATAATTATGTAATGTGGTATCATCTCATGGGTTTCGAGAAGTTTGGGATTAACCCGATTTTGTATATGTAACAGGCCTTTTGAAAATATTTGAACAAAGGGTAAAAGATATCTACTACACAAATTGGAACTACGATATTCAAAATTCATCCAAATTAAGTTTTACTCTCTGTTCAAAGTAGAGCCTTATCTTAGTATTGTTACGAACTCAAAACATTGGACAGCTTTGTCCGCATTCAAATGTCCGCCCGTCAGTTAAACATTGAAACTAGAAGACATGAGGGAATAGCTGCATACCAACGTTTATGAAGTTGATGTAATTGCAATGAAATGGAAAGCGAATGCCATTTTCTTATTATTTGTCCAGTGTACAAGTATCTATATTCTCACGTATGCCAATATAATGTGCATGTACCATTCTGTCACGAGAAGCATTTAATGCTTAAGTGAAAATAAATACAAATATTTCGGCACAAATACTTGTATTTTGCATGATTCAATAGATATCTAGGTTGTATTATTCAGTATAATGAGGTCTAGCTGGAACAATTTCATCACTTTTGTTTGAACTTAAATATTTTAACTTTGCGTTGGTGGAAGAATCAATTCAAAATTTGTATTATAATTGTTAAATATTATCATTTTATGTGTTTTTCAGTACGCATATAGTTCCACTGAAGAGTTTAACATAATACACAATTTGTGTTATTCTGAAAAACGATAACTCCATTTTGTCTCAATATGTCAGCATTTATTATACCATATTCAGGAGATCGCGACAAATGATCAACAAAAAACATTTACATAGGTAAATAAAGCACAACGCAAAAAAGAAAACAAAATCAAAATATTTGTGGCAAAAACACCCCGCTTGTTTTCCAATGTTTATTTTGTCTCAACTTTTTTTTATTTTTTTTATATATACTTTGTACTTTATTTACCTATATTAATGTTTCTTGTTCCACATTTGTCACTATGTCCTGATGGTGGTATAATAAAAGCAGAAATAGAGTTTTCGTTAATTTTTCGGAATAACACTATTTGTGTATTGTAACGTCAATGATAAGGTATTGGGGATTAAAGAAAATTAAAGGTATTCGTTCAGCACACCAGGCTCCTTGCTGCCTTATTTCTCTTGTGATGAATGGCAGCCGTCCAGTAATTACGTATTACATTCGAGTATCTGACTGTTCTAAACTGATCGAGTGCCCACAATTGTTAGATTAAATGTAGAGTTAATATTCGATAGTTTAGCTAAAATTTGAACACATTACATTTACGCAGATTCCACAAAGAAACCTGCTTATTTGTCGATGTTCTTCATAAAGTCTTCATATTGTGTCTCACTTTCAAAAGGCACTAAAA
The DNA here is from genome assembly GCA_030265115.1 of Mopalia vespertina. Classification (NCBI taxonomy): domain Eukaryota; kingdom Metazoa; phylum Mollusca; class Polyplacophora; order Chitonida; family Mopaliidae; genus Mopalia; species Mopalia vespertina. The sequence continues at coordinate 3,518 of JAQQZZ010105927.1, forward strand.
GGTTCCTTGGTTTTCTTAAAGCGTCCGTTTAGATTTATTTTAAAAAATGGTCTCACTTTCAAAAGGCATCAAAAGGGTTTCTGGGTTTTCTTTTAACTTCCCTTTTGATTTAAGACATATCTATATTGTGTGTTATTTGATTTCCTCAGTTTATTCCAGTCAATTTTAACTCTATGTGCAAGTCTAAAAATTATAACAGTATTTTTACTAAATGTATGTACAATATTCTTAATCTTAATTACAAAAAGGGTCAGAAAAACATGTTTTTCTCAAAATCGACCCACAAAACTACGAGAGAATAGATACATCATTTCTTTTCTTAACCCATTGTATACAACTATCTATCCACTAACCTGTCTTAATCATATAACTCAGCACCCCATAATGTTGTATATCTGTAAATGGCAATAATATATTACTGTTATTAAGGACATAAGCTTTAGATGCAAATCATTCAAAGTAAATGAGCCGCGACAAATCTAAATATAAATGAATGAATGACCTATAAGACAAGCATGACCTTCAGAAATCAAGCAATTCATATACACATATGTGGAAACCATCTACTGCTCTGAAGGCGTATATAGATTGTTTTCGATGAACAAATATTATGGCATTTTCATTATATAAGTTGGCGCTGTAAACGTCTTTATGCTGTCTTCTCGTTCTGCTTAAGATTTACCACACAAATCTGTACTGATATCTGTTCGTCATGACTGGGACCGACTCCTCGTTGACATGGATTTATTATCGTCTGTTAGCTCGTACGGTTAACTCGTACTTGCCATAATTCACTGGGTTCTGTTCTAGTCTCTATTTTTACGTCATTTGTTGATTTATTGGTTAATACCTACACCTCACCACCTGGATGCAGACGTATTCATACTAGTTTAAATAAAATATATCCACCATGAAAGAAAAGCATTTCTAAAAAAAATAGCACGACGGTGAAATTGAGACATTTTTACAATAGAACCCTCTGTCACGTTTCTTAAAAATTGTATAAAAGAAGAAATCTACATTTTGATTTGATATAGGCTTTACACAGACTATATAAAGTAATTATGTTCTTTCAGTATCAGAGCTATATGGAATATAACTGTACACCACAATAGTTTTAAATGACCTCACTACTCTCCAAAGTTTTAATGTACGTAAGCTGCCATGGTTTATTTCCTTCCTCTCATTTATTCGGTACAGATATATACAGGTTTGCAAAACCGAACCTGGAGATTGATGTCAGTCTAGAAAGAAAGCCAAAGTACAGGGGCATTACTCAAGATGTGTCCAATATCCACGATATCCTAAATGTATTCCATCTATCCACAAATTATGCCTGATAGATTGATCGAGGCTATATTTGACCAGGTTTAGCCCCTGTGAAATAAGGAAGGTCAACTAGCTTATCTGCCAAACACAGTGTGTTGAACCGCGGACGTTGAATCGCAGTTTCGACTGGTCTGGTGAGATTATGTTCCACTATAAACGTCTTAATATAGTGAGTAAGAATGAGTGGAGGATATGACCAGAGTTAATCTATTATAGTTTGTTCAGAATGAAAACTAATTACAAATTCAGATTGAAGTCACATTCTGTATTTTAACTCGCCAGTGGGAACATCCAAAACACAATAGGTTGCCTTAAATCTGTTCCATAAAACACATGAACAAGATCATATTGGGTACAATGGTGATTTCAGTGCATGTAAAGACAACACACGTCTGATGAAACAATACAGGGGAAGTAAGGGTAATCGGCAGGATCCGTGCGTTATAACACAACTAATCAGCTTTGATTGCTGTACTAATTGGGTCTGTAGGACTGATGGGACTTCAAAGAAAGAATACTTTAAATTTGGCACCAGTCGTACTCATTGTGAAGTAGTCGATAAAATGGTCGATTGGAGGGCTAGGATTTCTCTAACCAGTACCATGCAGAAATGTACCAATTTTGTTTTTATGTCCAAGCAATGGCATGCCATTTATAACTGTTAAAAAGTGCTCGAGCTATGAATTCCCAAGACTGCTACAAATCTACAGAAATTTGATAAGTGATTTAGCTAATATTATCAACAGTGTACATATAAACAAATTACTCAATTAAAATAAGAAACTTTAATGTATAATTACTATTAAGGTACGAAGTGCTGTCAGATACCAAGTTCTCATAAACGCGATATTAAGCTTGGCAGGGGTTAAATGGTTAGCGTGTTGGCCTACTGTTCCTTCAAGTTGAACATGTGTGAGTCACATGATGTGGCTCCGGGATGGTGGGATGGTTTTAACGAGGTTTTCTCCCTGTTTCCACCGCAGTAAAGAACAATGTGAAGTAGACAATACGTCGAAATATTAAATTCAATTCAATTCAAATTGATCCACACAGTTCACAATACATGTCATATGAATAAAGAATTCATCACAGTAACAGTTGTGGGCTAAAACACTTTCTAGATGGACTCAGTTTTAAGATCCACGAAAGTTTGTATCTTAATTGGAGTTTAAATATATGCCTTACATAATAAATATATTAAATTGATCAATACTAGTATAGCATATTTTAATGAGAAATAAAAATTGTTACATTCGAGGACAAACAGTACCCTGAACTGTGAAACACACAGGCAGTACACTTTAGTAAGTGATTGTCCGGACTGGAATGTAACCCATTACGTGTTAACCTATATAACTGACTTTAAATGATTATATAGCACGGCTGGAGTAAAACCCCAAAGGGCTTGTTCTATCCCATTAGAGAAATATAGATTTACAGTATAGATTTTGTAATTGTGAACAGTAGAATTCTTCAAGAAGAAGATTTCTGTTTATTTACTATCTGACAATATGCTGTACAATTTAAATTATGATGCCAGACTTAGTATGTAGCTTTTACAGTCCCATTTAAAAACAGACAGACAAGTAATACACTTTAAGATAGCAGAGAGAAATATAAATTAAAAACCCTTGAGTAAGATATTAAACTTCAAACAAACAATCGATATTTATCGAGGTTGGTTGATTTTAAAAATAAAACCATTAACATGGATGTCCTGTAGCAGGTGGCACTCCAAAGTTAACAATCAATAGTAATTTACGTATAATCAGGACGTTATCGAGACGCCATCAAGGTGACGTGTGACGTTGCTGGTAAGTATCACAGCAGAGTTTCGACATTTTCAACATTGTTAACGGGCTACTACGAAATGGAAACATTATAGGATGACTTCACTTCGGTGTCAGAACGATTTACAAAATGCCAGTACAATATAACAAGACGACTTCACAATTGTGAATGATATTTTCGGGTTTGTCATTCCAGCTTTTGTGTTAGACATTCGAAGACCAACAAGAATCGAGTGATTCATAAAGCCATTCTAGGTGGCGGCTTGCACAATTCGTGCCCGGTCGCAGCCCCATGGTAGTGGCACATTTTGAGTAACGTATCAAAGTCGCGGCCACTATGAATGGGTATATAAAATGAAGAAGACGCAATCGTGACGTACTATGATAATGGTACTGTTCTCCCACAATGATGTTGTAATGTACTACTATGTCATAAATTTTCTTGTTGATATAGTTATGGAGTAGTTCAGTGTGTGCCTGTAAGTAAGTAACACAGGAATACTACAAACTTTAGAGGTTACATCATTGGTGGAATAGTAGGAGAACTTCCAAATACCCTGCAGATAGGATGATTTTACAATGGAGGAATTAACGTAGGACAATTTCGATAGGATAAATACAATCAGATTGAAAACTCGTTCAAACAGGTACCGTCTTGCAAACTACAGAACTCTTAATATACAAGCATCAATTGCATTCACATATGTTTTTGTTTGTTTGTGTTGATTGGTGTTTGACACTGTAGTCAAGAGTATTTAACTTATATGACTTCGGATTGGCCACTCTACACAGTTCCTTGTCACATAACGGTGGAATACCTAGAGGAAATCTCGTAAAAACCACCCCCACGATTGCCGGAGCCACATCGCGTGACTCACTCATATATCTGATCTAAGTAGGATTATTAAGCGCACACGCTAACCACTAGGCCACGGCCGCCGGCCCACATATATTTAACTTTATTTTAAACCAGACATTGTGAATGCAAATATGACGAATCCGTACAGAACAAAAATAAAGTTATTGTTCATATGTTGGATGTAAATAGAATAAAACCACACAATAGAAATAAATAAACCTAAAGTGTTTCCATAATGGTCACAGCAGAGAAATCAAATTTAACTTAATCCCATAACATATTCACACAACAACATATATGGCAAATATAAGTCGTCCAAAATGTATTACGCTTGGGTATCCCGTCAACTGGGGACCAATTTATTATCCATTAAATTCACAAGAAATTAACCTTAAAACGTATTCAGAAGCATTTTTCGGACAGGGATCACTAGGAATCGATATCTGGATATCTTCTGCAAAAAAGGGAGTCACTGCCGGTTGTCATCATTAAAAAAACAAACCTTTTGATGGGTTGTAATTTTAAAAACACAATCCACAATGAAATACAGTGTTAGGATAATTTAAAGTGTCGCAGTAGGGTGGATTTCAGGGGATCGAATTTAAGTCGACAGACTTCAAGAATTAGACGAGAGTCTAGTCTTTCAGATACATGTGCCAAGTCTTATCCACGCAATTAATCACGATTCCCCCGTGATACATCTGTCCTGTCAAAACATGTGCTGGTGCACGAGTAAGCTGTCCGCATTATTTAATCAAAACTATACGAGTAATGCAGAGATGTCAATAAATATATAAAAAAATGCAACCATAAAATGTTAAGTGGGTTGCATTGCTGGTAATTTAAATATTCCTCCACATCGGGTTGATTGTTTGTCGGAATACGTTGAGTAATCTAGCCAATGCAGGAGCGGTGGGGTGGCTTTAATCGATAATATATAATTATCGAGACTCTCAGTCCGACTATTCCCCCAATCCCACTTCAATTTAATTTCCAGGTCATTGTGAAGTGCTCTTTTTTGACAAGTTGATTGATTTTTGTTTCTTCTTACACATACCTTTACCAATTCACCTTTATAACTAAACCTCAGGATTTACCGGCGTCATATTATGTGACTCAATTATATGCCTGATATTGTCAGACGGGCTCGTAACCCGGGGCGGTGCATCGACAAAGGCTCAGTAGGCCGACACGATGCTACGGATCAACTGCCGCGGGGTCGATGTCAGCTTTACCAGACAAAACAATCACGCGAATGACGAGGGCAGTGATTACCAGAAATGTCATGTGCAACCTTACAGTGTACATTGCAATTGTTACACTGCACCAATGAGAATAAATCAGTTCGGTATGAGGTAAACCAATGTTTAATATTGCACTTTTCACGGCATTTGTCGGCTTGACGCGACAGAAACGAAAGAATGATGGATTAAGTCTGTCGCTTTTATATCGATATGGTGACATGGTGTGGTTTTCTGGGCATGACGAAACCCAAGTCATATTTGACGCTAGACCGGACGACAAACTGATTTGGCTTTACGGTCCCTGAACACGCTGGTCGTTCTTAATCTTTACACAACACAACCAATTACCAAAGGGTCGTATTTTCTAATTGTGTTTCATCTGACCGTGGTCATTAAATCCAACATGTGCAGAATGAAGTAAATGACTGAATTAGGTCCGCAACCAATATCTCCGATTGGCCTTAAATCCGTTCACTTGTCACAAGGCCAAACTGACTCACTGGTTAACGTGAAAATATCTAATTAACAAAGTGCTATAAAGGATGAAAGCTAGCGAGAAAATGTATATCATGTAATTTCTTTCGTCAAGTTAAACGCTTCTATGACTATTTCGTGGATACTGTGATGTGATTTTGATCCACTTGATAGAATTGATGAGAAAAATGTGAACACAACGTATTTTTATAGAACTAAACGGTGTAGTGAAATATAGTGAATATCAGGCTCATTGGCCATACCACCCTAAAATATCGCTGAGGGCAGGATTACCAGTTCAACTGGACTAGCGATGAAATATGACCAGTTAGAGTGGAGTTAACAAACCCTTAAGGTGTTTGCAGAAAACCTTTTGGCTTTCAACGAAATAATTATCAACATTGTTCCTTCTTAATGATCCAATCTGTGGAACGCACTGCACAATTATTTCTGTTGTGAGTTATACAATCGTTGTTGTTCTATACCAGTCGAAGACAAATGGCTTGCAATTCTGAAAATGTCGCGGTTAATTGCACGTTGAATTGTCTTGATCCTCTTTAATAACGGTCTATTGTAATAAGGATGCTCGCCAAACACACACAAACCTGTGGATGTTTGAAATGAGACATTTATGATTTAACTCGACTTCTAGCGAAGCTCCAACCCCTTAACGATTTCCAGTAGGCATATTTTAAAAACTTCTCCAAATAGAACGATAAATGCCAAAACACGTAGCATTTGGAGACTTGCCATACACCGAGTAGTCCGAGTTAGCAAATAATGATCATTCAAACAAAAATTACGAAATACAAATAATTTGGCAGAAATACTTGTATTTTGCACGATTCAATAGCTCTCTGAGCTATATTATTCAGTATATTAAAGTCTAGCTGGAACGATTCCATCACTCTTGTTTGAACGTAAACATTTAAATTTCGCCTTGGTAAAGAATCAATTCGCAGTTTTTATAATAATTGTTGAATTTTATCATATTAGGTATTTTTTCATTAAGTGTGTAAAGTTTCATATAATACACAGTTAAAGTTATGCCGAAAAAATCCACCTTGTCTCAATATTCTAGCATTTATTGTACCATTTTCAAGAGATCATTACAAATGAGCAACAACAAACATTTATATAGGTAAATAAAGTACAAATAAAAAAACAGCATCAAAATATGTACGGCAAAACAGCCCGTTTGAATTTAAATGTTTATTTTGCCTCAATTTTTTCTTATTTTGCTTTATGTTTACTTTGTATTTTATTTACCTATATATATGTTTGTTGTTGCTCATTTGTCACTATCTCCTGATGGTGGTGTAATAAATGCTGAAATATTCATTCAAAATGAAAATATCATTTTTTTGTTCTCGGAATTACACTACTTGTGTATTATATAGTGTAACTTCAATGACAAGGTGTCTGGAATTAAAGGTTCAGAAATCATATAATGTGGTCACATGCAAATTCATCGAGTGGGCTACAAATATGGTTCTAATGGAACCCTTTAAGTTTGTTTAGTTATAGCTCTGGTGGAACCCGTTGTGATTCTGTATGGAACCCTAACAGCAACTATTTCACGTATTGCACCCTATATTATTATATCAAAGAACCGTTTTTGTCCTTATTGTTCCTTTTAGACCCATCCTCTTTTCTAAAGAACCCCAAAAAAAAACATTATTTCTAAGAGTGCATTGTTGGCATGATATCAGTACAAATACACACCAGGCACTTTTCAATTTACAAATATGTTATTTCCACCACAAAGTTTGGTGCCAATGTTTTAAGGAACGTTTCAAAAGTTCACTAATTCGTATCAGGGCTTATTTATTGAAATAATATTTTATCAAATGTTTCGTATAATCAGTGGCAGTTAAGCTGCATTTAACTAGTATTGGAATCATAGGGCTTTCTCAACAAACTTACTGATAAATATAGATTCACGGGTTCTCAAAAAGTACTGTTTACATGGAGACTTAAAAAACTATTTTAACAGGCTAGGTTATTTAATACCAGATGTTGTGTAAAATAAACCCAGTGTGCTGAATGAATACGACCCGATCATCAGATCAAACTGAGCATTAAGCGCCTGATTATGAGGTAGACCATTTTAAAAATGCACTGTTTGTCGACGACCATCGACAGCAAAACGTTCCTATTTTAAGCTCGGGTCAGGATGACTTTCTCTCCCGCTGTCAATTGTGCTTAATCGGCGAGAGTTGAAAGGGACTTAAACAAAAGAGACAGCGATTCATGGTGTGCTCGTTTGCAAACGATGTCACGTTGACGAGTAGTAAATCGATCATCAGACAAACAGCTTGTTTGCAGCTTTTTGTGATGCCTTTTGAGTTCCTAGAAGATAAAGGCCATCCCAATCACGTTGTGATTTTGTTAAGGAATCAGGCTTTGTTCTACATTGTTTACCTCCACCCATCTTCAGTTCCATTCTACTGACATTTCTTAACACACGGCATAAGCTTTTGTTCTGCTCAGTCAACATTTGCTCTTCAAATGTAGTGTAAATGGTACAATCAGAGTCACAGTCTTAAATACTATCGGTAGATTTGACGTCCTAAATGAGTGTCCTGGTGAAATAAGGGAGAACAAAATATGCTTGGTGTATGTCTCAAATATATGACACGAACAGAAAAGATACATAAACACCTTTATGTTCACTATAGTTAATATAGAGTTGATTTATGTAACTTTATCATTCCATATAAAGCTAACACAATTCCATGTACTTGCATCTGGTCGATAAAGAATGTTGCTGTGCTGTGTAATATATTGATCATTGTAATGAATGTGAGTTGTTAACGTTGTGGGCTCAGCAGAAACACCTAGCCACGATCGGGACTAAGTCACTGGCATGGAACCTTTCTACCTCACGAAAGACCCCATACAATATTCGTCTGGTAATATCCAATCACAGCGTTAAAGACAGAACATTGCTTGTTTCTGAGTATATGTTTTGAACACTACAAGGCGTCCACGTTGATGTCAATTAGCAAATACATCTGAATTGACCATTTAATATTTTGAGAAAAAATATACAGAAATTTATGTTAGCATCATTTCTTTCCTCACCGAAGCACCATCAATTTTGATGAACTGTCCAGCACGGAGTATTGTTACCCAACATTTTGAAGATTGATATCATTTTGCTATTTCTACTCTGCAGCTTGAAATCTGACGTAATTGCTGTGATAATATTTACTTCAGTTAATAAACAATCAAAACACCTAAAATAATCTGTCTCAATTAAACCGGGAACAAAGAGAGGACGAGATTGTGTGTGCGGGTGTGCGACTGTCAGTCAGTCAGTCAGTCTGACTGACTGACTGACTGACTGACTGACTGATTGGTGTTTTACGCCGTGCTCAAGAGCATTTAATTTTTATGACGGCGAAGTATTCCAACAATAATTGACACTAGCACAACAAAGATATGAAGCGTTTGCATAATGTTGGAAAGTTAATTTTCCCCCAATGCTAAGTAAAGAAAGTATTGCTACTCTTCTAACAAACTGCCCTTAGCCAGAGGACGAGTGTGGGAGTGAATAAGAGCAAAAAAAGCCTTAACAAAAGCACAACACTAGAGTATATTTTTTCCAAAAATAATTCAATACATTAATGAATATTAACAAAGCAGATCCATCATTGGACTTCTATTAAACGAAAGTAATTTAAGTAGGACTGTTCCTTATACCACACTCTGTCTGTTAAAAGTGACTTACAAAACTTGACTTCCAGATTTAAAACGTCGTTTACAAAAACACACATTTAAATCAATATTCAATCATTAAAGCATATCTTAAAACTCTCGATGTTTTCTAAATAAGTATGAATAAAGCAATTTTACAACTATAACAAATTGTAAAATTGAAACCAGGATTCATTCGAATATGTTGTCGAAGTGCAATTTTTTTTTATATATGTGTATGATGAATCATGGTTTAATATGCTTGAGTTCACGTTAAATAAGTAAATCAAACTTAGTATAATAAATGACAACAAATATCTACTGATACTTTGGATTCAACTGTTACGTCGTGTGGATGAAACAACACCTAGGAAGCTGATTGCACAGGTATGGAGCAGTAGCAGATCAATTACTGAAGTGAACAACTCTCGACGGCGAGCGGTTGCAGAGGGCTTCATGTTGCCCTGGTGGACTGAGATTACGGGGCAACTAGAAACTGACCTGTCCGTCATTTTGTACCGCGTGTTGTGAATGTGATGTCATTGTCTTTGACTAGTCTTGTCGTTCGTTTTAGTGACGACGAAGTTGGTTTATTTTGGTCTTAGGAATGTCAAAAGTTTAAGTACGATGTAAAACCCCAAACAGACAACATCTGTCGATATATATGCAAATCAAAACATAATCATTTATCGTTCTGCCTATTCTAATAATTTCAGCTTATATAACAAAGATATCATATGAGTGAGCAGTTATTAGATAAATGTAATGCCAGATAATTCGATTGTTGAAAATAATGCTGAGTGCGCATCCGCCACATATAGCTAAATGTAAAGGAGTCTGCAAAACCGTATCAATTTTTTTAAAAGTAGATCTCTTTATCTTTCTAAATTAATAAACCACCAATAAGGCGCTCAGTAACTCAAATTTATAGTTTAAATTATTCCCCCAATATTCCACAGTTTTGGGAATCAATATGTTTCGGGCCTAATGAGGGCTGGTTATGACAATCATACCGTTTGTAGAGAGCGGTGATTCAGAACAAATCAATAGTGCTATTAATTTGGCAATAAATGTGTTTTGTTCTTTTTACCATCCTTCTTATATCAACTTTAATCTTCTCCGATTTGTTTTTGTACTACGACACCGACATGCATACAAGTATGCCAAACACACACATACAAAAAACGCACATTACAGTTCGTTTGCTAAAGCAAATGGTTCATGTACGTTTGTATTAATGTCGGTACAGTAGAAAAAAGTATCACTGTTAAGCTACTCCATTAAACAGACTTAAGGATATTTCGCGTATATGACAGTGGACAATTCCAACAAAACCCAAGCTCCCTAACACAGCCGCAAAAAGTGCATCGCTTAATATGTTAGCATTATTGCAACACGAATGCCGACTTAGGACATCCAATCTGTGATAAGGATATAGCTACATTAAGCAAAGCAAGGTGTTGACTAAACGCGTATTTGATTCCGGTTGACGAGATGAAAAGGTATTTTTGAATCCTTTAAAACTAGGTCAATTCGAGGAAATTTCGTCAACCACGGCATATCGCACTCGCATTAGCATCACTTTTTTTTTCGAAAACACTTTGGAATGCTTCATTAATGAATGTACCAAAATGAAATGTATCGATATCTAATCACATGCAGTATCTATACAAATCGCCACCCTGAGTGAAAATAATCGAAACGAAAACCGACAAATCTTTTTTTTAAACTGACACATATCTGAGGAAAAGTAGTAGAAAGAGAACCGTTACGTAGAAATCCGGATTCGCTCCTTACAGTTTCCCATAATTAGGATATGTGCTGAAGACTATGTCACAAAACGCCTTTGATAGAAAAAAAGTCAATTCCTTTCACTGAGTATTTAATATTATCGGAGACCTAGTTTGCCATTATTATAGAAAATAACCACATAAAGATTGTGGCAGATTGGGCGTGCAATGCAACTATTTCCAAATCAATAGCAAGACAGTTACAGTTGATGGGCGTGAGTTTTATAAAGCAGATGTTTCGCAGAAAGTTCGCCGTCAGCCTCAGGGGTATTATTGTGACATCCTCCATTGATGGCCATTGAAGTCGGCTCTGGTTTCAATCCTTTGAGGTTTCCCTTTTTCAAAGCCTAGATTGGCCTTCGGCTATAGTTTTCGATGATCGACACTAACTGAGTTCAACAGCACGCATCGGTAACAAAGTATATAGGTTAACCGCGGGTGTGTTTAGCTATTCGGTGGCAAAGTTAGGAACTTACAGCAATTTTTTTTATTTCTAGGATGTTACATTGAAGAATTGTCACAACGGATTTGAAACCGGTTGAAACGATAACATTTATAAAATTGAACGATTTTGTTTTTTTCTTTTTAGCATTATGAAAGGCAAAACTGGTTGACCTCAAACTATTTTTACTTGCATAGTTATTCTCTGGAAGATTAGTTCTGGTTAACCTGGTGTTCTAGGAGATACGAGACTACAAGAAGCTGATATGTAACGTATTAGTTTTCATTAACTACATTACTTGAGTCTTCCTAACCTTTAGAAATAAGCAAACGCTACTATGATTCTGTACTTTCTCTTCCTATATATAAAAATTGTGTGGTTTTACCTTGATTTCAACCGTTCAGACTAATTTCTTGAACAACTGTGGGTTAGATGGACCCATAAAACGACCACATGACGTCCATTTTTACGTCAAAATCAGTCTTTTCTCAGTATTCAACGCAGAATGGGGTTTTTTGGCGATGTAAGAGGCCAAACAAATTCAATATTATTGTATTACGAGGCAGACTTTATTTTTAAAGGTTAAGTGCGTCTTATCTCTATTAACCGTATAATACAAGATACATTGTTACGGTAGCAACCAAACAGAAAGAAAATGATCAGCGGTTTTATTTATTTACAATATTTATTGTAAAATAACACCAACAATAGCAGGTGATATACAGTATAGTATTCAATGGCAGAAATACTTTAAGAAATACAATTAATGGTAAGAGACAATGGAAATATTA
>JAQQZZ010105938.1:0-15938 GCA_030265115.1 Mopalia vespertina
TTGCATAACCATGGGGAAACCCTGTTATGTCAGTTCTCCCCAACAGCACAGGCCTGGTTTTTACACATCATCTGTTAATGTTAATTGCGGCTGATTGATGTTTGCTTTCACAGGGGTAAACACGATATTTACATTGTAGGAATCTGTTGGTGTTTCAGTTTTCAAAGCTTAAAGAAAACGTTTCTAATATTATTTAATAATGGAATGAAATGGAAAGCTTGTAAATATTTTTCATATCAATGTATCATAAATTGATTTGTATTTTGACGATTTGTATTAACTCGAATATGTTACTTTTATTTTTATTTTTTTTGCAGACTGTACATCCGAGATAACCTGTTATGATTTATTTGCTGTAATTTGTCACCACGGAACTGCAGGAGGTAATTCCGTTACTCTGTTTATTAAAATATGCTCTAACTCCATACATCTTCAGGAAAGATTCATACCAAAGTTTGGACCTGCAAACATTTGGGTATACAATGTAAAAGACGAGAAAGATTTAAAATGCAAACCTGCCTATCGTGTGTATTTAGGAGTATTTTGTACATATAGTTTGTTAAATACATGATTTTAAACCAATCAATCAATCTAGATTATCAAATTGTCATGTTGTATTCGACTTCTGTGATGATCTGGTGGAGGGTTGGGAGGGAGCTTCCTGTCGCTCTGGTGCTCTCAGAGCTAAGAGGCAACTTAAAGCAGATATATTTGCAATGTCTTTGTATTACGTCTTTTGTTTAGCATGTTTTTGTCCTGTCATCTCTTTGTTCATTGCTAGTGGGGGCAGTTTCCTTCAATGATTGAGCTGGCATGTCATCATGTGATTGAAATAACCTTAAGTATGGAGTTAAACCCCAATTAAACAAATCTGTGATAATCTGCACTACATAAACGATCAAATGTTCTATGAAGTATATCAGACTGATCCTTGTTCGAGGGACAGCTGGTGACTAGAAACCCTTAATCCCACTTGATAATTCTCCCTTCACTGATCTATCAAACTGTGAAATTCATATAAGACAAGTAACTTTTAATATGGCTTTAGATAGCAATCAAAGTTAACCAATTTGATTTGTACTCAGAGAGTCCTTTAAAGCTGTGTTTTTTGATTGTCTTGATTGTGTTTTTGTTTAAATGTAGGCGGCCACTACACGTCTTACTGCCTGAATCACCTGAATGACCAGTGGTATGAATATGATGACCAGTATGTGACAGAGGTGGACATACAACAGGTGATGACCTGCGAAGCTTACGTCCTCTTCTATAGGTAAGTCCCTAATGGTGATAATGACTTTATTGTGCCATGTATTTGAAGGTAAACTCCATTTAATGGAGACCTTAGAGGCTTAGGTTCTCTTCTATTCAAGTGATAATCACTTAATCTATGTTGTGCATGTATATAAAGGTTAACTCATTTCAATGCTGACATTAAGGGCTTATTGTTTCAATGACAAACCTTTTCCAATTATCACCTTTGATAAATCACAAATTACATGTAGCACTGCTCAAGATGAAAAATTCCAGGGCTTCCTGTTGCCCTGGTGCTCTCAGAACAAAAGGGCAACATACTGCCGATCTCTTTGGGATGTCTGCATTACATCCTGTGATTGTCCTGTAATTTTCCTGTTTGTCTTTGTTTGTTGCCAGTCGCATAGTGGTTTCCTTCACCTGTTGGTCTGCAAAGACTTGGAAATCAAGCTGTGTGTATAAATGTAATGGTCGCAGTGAAATCTCCAGGTCGATTTTAGAAAACCCGATGTAAATCTAGATAGATAATAAGATTTATTTTTAATTAAGTCCGATATTGAATGTTGTTCCAGGAAAAAGAATGATGCTTTGTTAAATATGAGACAAAAAGCTATGGAATTAATGGAAGCTAGAGAGGTAAGAATACCTGGTGTTACCTCCCTTTGTATATTATTATCAGGGACCATAGACAATCCCCAAAGATAACCAAACTTTTCATTGGTTAACTGTTTTCAGATCTATTTTGACTAACATACGGGAGAGTAAATTTTAATATGGCATCTTGGTTGATTGAAGTTTGATCAACATTTGTCAATTAACAACATAAGCAATACCAGTGTACATTGTCCAGGTCTAATGTTATTTAAGGCATGTGGTAGTGTTGGTACACAAAATAAATTATTTTTTGTGTAAGCCATCAGAATAATACAATTGGCATATCTGTTTTATTTGTCTAAAATATATGAGAATTTTGTCCAGCAATCTAACTTAAGTCACTGTGCTATTAAATTACCGTATTTGACAGCCAAACATAACGACTGTTTTATGATTTTGTGATTACCACCATGCAATTGTAATTGTGTAAGTCCACCAGTGATAATTGTTGTGCTGATTGTTGGGTCTGTATTTACTTCCCCAGCCCAGTCTACTACAGTTCTATGTGTCCAAACAATGGATCAACAGGTTCAACACCTTCTCTGAACCAGGCCCCATCAATAACATGGACTTCCTCTGTCCTCATGGGGGTAAGTTCTATATTCACACAAATCACACTTAATTAAGGAGATCCTATTGTTTTACAGGCCTTCTAAGGACAATTTGTTTGAAGAGTAGCAATACTGTCTTTACTTAGCACTGGAAGAAAATTAATTTTCCAACATTATGGAAACGCTTCACATCTTGGTTGTGTTAGTGTCAATTATTGTTGGAAAACACCGCCGTGATACCCTTAAGCATGGTGTAAACCACTAATCAATCAACCTATTGTTTTACAAATTAAAAAAATTGCAACTTTTTTGTGAAGACAACTGATTCCCTCAATGAGTTAGCATCTAACTCATTGCTTATTGAAGTCTTGCACTTTGCATGACCAGAAAAATCCATATTAAACTAGTTTTGGAAAACATGAATTCAGTGTCCGGACAAGCAACATTTTTAGTTTGAAAAAAAGAGTAAACAAACTTAAAATGTGGTTAGGATGAGAACAACCAAGATGACAGGGGACAGTGTCAGCTTGGCAGCTTGGTGTTCCCCCAGGACAAGTAACAAAAAAATTGTTATTTTAAAGCCCTGCAGTGTGGTTTTTTAACTCTGTTTTATTGAATCCATGTTTGGGATGACATGACTCCTTGATTTTCGTATATTTGCTTCAGTCCTCAATACCTAAATTTGTCAATGATACCAGATTAAGAGACGCTAAGCTAGGATTAGAGATATAACTTCAACATTGAGTGAGGGCCATGGCTTAGTGATTAGCAAGTGTGCTTTCTCCCTGTTTTCCACCGTAATAAGGCAAGGAGTAGTGTGAAGTGGGCAATCCGTCGTCATATAAGTGACGTTAAACCCCAAACAAACAAACAAACATTCAACATTGAGTGACATCAGTTTTCACGATTAAATATGATTAAATAACAACTGTCAACTAGACTAGTCACACTTCTACATACATGTAGTACCACATGGCCTGTAGCCATGGTTAGCATGAAATACCCTTGAGTATGACATTAAACCCAAATCCAACAAACAATCAAATTACCACACAAGTTCAATTTGCCCATTAGGACCAGAGGTATATGTGGACAATGTGGGAATCACCTCACTAGCAGCACAAATTACAAGATTTCTTCTCAACTTTCCACAGTAAGAAGTGGACAGTTAGTCGCCATATTTGTGATATATTCTTGGGTATAATGTTAGATTATTATTAAACAAACTAAGGTATTCTTGTTGCCAAAGTTATTATCACATATGGTTGGTGGAAAATATCTGTGTGTATATCTTGATTTTTTCGCCAACACAAAACTGATTTATGATATTGTTTTTCTCAAAGTAAACTTGCTCAGTTTTTCTTATTGTACCAAGGTGTAAGGTTACCCCTCACATTTCATTCGTGGTTGTATTTTATAAATGCGTTGCCCGTCTGTCTGTCTGTCTGTCCAGCTGCCTTTAAGCACTGGAGGAAGATTAATTTTCCATCATTGGAAAACTCTTAATGTTTTATGATTTTACTTAACATTTCGCAATTTTGAGTTTCAAGCGTACCTTAAATTACTGCTAGATAAATATAGGTTTGCTCTGTCAAGATTACAGGTCTCGTCTCACCGCCTACAGGTGGAAGTAGGTCGGTGGCATAAACCAAAACCTATCCCCGTTCATGAACGGAAATGTATTAAATGCAATACCTTAGAAGATGAGTTTCACTTTATCCTTGTTTGTCCGCATTTCGACGAACTAAGAAAGGACATTCTACCAAAGTACTTTTGGAATAATCCTAACAGAACAAAGTTGTCAATGTTATTTTCCTCTGAACAATTGTCATTAAATCGAATGCTAGCAACATTTGTACAAAAAGCCTTTATGGCAAGGGATGATTTATACTATGTTCATACACTTAAATGATGTCATTGTCTACTCGACTCCTATATGTATTGCATATATATGCTTTGTAATCACGTGGACCAGATGGTCAAAGAAATAAATAAAGTAAAGCATCTTTGTAGGCAAAGAGAGGGGAGGGGAGGGGGGCGAGCGGACAAAGCTTACTACATCCGGCCGACAAATGAATTGATAGTTGCGATGTTTTGTGGTTCATATGTTTTACGAATGTAATCACATCACACGATTTGGCCCAAACGCATTTCATATTGTCTTTCTATGTTATTGCTACATCAGTCAACTTCATAACCCGTTTGTGGATACACGTTTATGGCCGTGTCGAATAAATGACGAATATAGAAGGGTTTTCCTATTGTCATATAGCAAGAAGAACAGCAGAACGACAGATAAGGGTTTTTTCATCAGACACATCTGTTCAATTCGCGTAACTCTTTTGGGATTACAACAATAAAGTGTGGAATATATTTCAACACTTAAACGTCGACCCTTATACGTAATACTCTGACCAAAATGAATAATGCAAGAAGAGACCATTCACCCATGCTACATTGTTACATGTGAAATGTTTTTGTTTGCTTTGGTCGGCTTTGCATTTTACACCATATTGTACGTTATCTCACTGATTTGACTGGGCGGCCAATACGGACTATCTGAAAATCCCGTTCACATTTATCATATAAATAGGCATTTGAGCAAAATCAAAAAACGGACTGGCGCGTACAGATCTCCAAAATTGGGAGACTGCATGCGCCATCCAAACTAAACAACCAACCATCAAAATCGGAGCTTATAAAGACTATACCACCTTAGTACGATATTAGTTTCATTTTCTTGAGGATAGCACAGTGTTTGTTAAACCAGATACTAACTGTGAAGATTCTGTGGAATAGCACCCGCGATTCTCAGAACTAGGTATACTAATGCACCAGCAGCTTTCACCAGGCAGCTACATGTACACCAGCCATCCGACAAGGTGAGAGCTTTTTTCAACACCAAATTAACGAACCAAAAGCAGAGCATTTATCTCATACAAGCAAAACCGTCCTCCAATTATATAAAACCTACCTTATCTGTCTACGAGAAAACAGCACAATGCAAACCGCTGATGATAACAGTCATAAAACATTTTTGCTTTGGCATCACGCCGATTTAAAACTCTAAACTTGTTTACACATCCAGTTTATCTGTGCCCTAAACTACTTCATATCCACTATCAGAAAAGAGATAAAAGAAGTTCGGTGATTTTAATGCCAAGGATTAACACCCTGAAAACTTATCAGCTGCATCAGATAGTTTATACCACGTTTATACAGCGTTAATATCACGTTGTAAGCCAAAGGCTAAATGCAAACTGATTCTGCTTCGACCATCAACCAATGACAGCGCATCCGCTCCGGAAGCCATATCATGAAAGGCATACGATTTAACAATGTGTCTAAGTAGATATCAGAATCCGTTGTCAGCCTAAGTTCTTCCTTCATTAAATTGGCAGCACTTTCTCGTGTTATAGTATCCCATACAGCTAGAAAACTCTTGTGGAAAACTAAACGCGATATTTTCGATAAGATTTCTCTGCCGAGTCTTAAATCCGTTGTCGGCCTAAGTTCTTCCTTGATTGCATTGGCAATACTTTCTGGTGTTATATTATCCCACACAGCTAGATATCTATTACACAAAAGACGAATCGCGTTATTCTATATAAGATTTTAAGCAGATAAACAAAAGTGTGTTTATTTGAGGATTTACGTGATACTTTCGGATGTTTCACTCATATCGCGGTGTACCAGCACAACAGGGCATGTCAGTCTCGGTATTTTCTACTTGACTTACGGTTACCGCGTCTAAACTCTGTCGCTATGTTTTGAACGCCAATCTTGTACAGTCGTATTATGTGTTGTGCTGTGTGTCGGCGTTGGCTTGGAATAGGAATTTTCATCTTTTTAACTTTCCGTTCATGCTAGAACTAGAAAGACAGTGTGATGTCACCGGAAGTGGAGTGAAGTAAGTGAAATATCGTAGGTCACATGACAGGGCTTACAGGCCCTACGAAATCTCCTTCAATCCGGTTTAAAAATGAATGCACGTTTGGGACACAATGCTACATCTAAAACTATGTTTTCATGTTTATCTACATTGATACGTCCAATTTCTAATATAAGAAGAGACAATTCATTCATGTTACACTGGTAAATGTCAATATTGATTTGACTTTGACAGGTTCATGATATGGGAGGAGGGAGCCACCCTTGAAACACTAGAAACAAATAAAGACGTGAAGGATAATAACAAGACGCAAAACAAACTCCTCACAACAAATCGGATTTGTGTTGCACCATTTTTACTTAAAGAGCACTGATTGAAGGTGTACCTATATATATGTACATGATACTGCAATTACAACAAGCTCCGTAAATTGTTTTTGTCTGGCTGATCTCTATTCGTTTATGAGAGGTCATTGTGTGTTTGTTCCGCTTCTAATTCTAGCACCCCGTTATGTGTCTCTCTGGTATAATCAAGTCTGACGCCGCAACGTCTTTACCACTTCCGTGTTTGCCAAGCCAATGTGGCTAGTGCCAACACTCTTAGCTATTCAAAATGTCAAGGTTATCACGATTCTCTCGCATTCTGTTTTACTCTGGAGCGAAGACTTGGTTGGTTTTGTTTTTTCAATTCAAATAAAGTCGCGTCTGTTTGTCGCCATTTGGTTGTGAATTAGACTACTGGGGCCCCCTCAATGTACTGCTTACAGGTTCTAGGGGGATCTTCCAGCTGACGTGAAGAAGGGAATTTCCGATTCCTGCGAATATGAAAGGATTCTCTTCTCGCTTTTCAACCGAACATCAGCAATGCAAAGTCGGCATATAAGTCAAATTCACACGAGTACGCGTTAAACAACAGCAAAATATATACATATTTAACCAGATTATTTTTGCAGAAAATTATAGTCAATAAAATATGGACATCGTCGCTGTAATATTCTTACCTTGAAAAGCTGTATGGAATATTGAATTGACTCTTGTTGAAGGGTAATACTAACGGTTGATTGATTGATTGATTGCTTGATTGATTGACTGATTAATTGATTGATGTTTACCGCTATGCCCTGTGTATTTAATTCATATGACGAGTATATACTCTACAGAAAAATAACCAAACCGGCACAATCATAACATGTTAAGTTTCTTACAAATTAATGTTCCTCCGGTGCAAGGTAAACACAGTATGACAATGCTGGAAATATACTACCCTCAGCCAGACGACAGATTTGTAAAAATAACCAAACTGGCACAATCATAAGTCTTACAAATTGATGTTCCTCCAGTGCAAAGTAAACACAGTAAGGCAATAATCCCCTTAGCTAGGCTGCAGATGTGTCATAAAAGATCCTGGCCAGTCTAGATGAGTTAGTCTAACATTCCAGAAATGTTGTTATACATGCATATCAGCAAATACGTTGTTTTTTATATTTAACAATCAAACAAATTGTTCTTATTTTATTCAATTAATATACCGAGTATAAAACCACATGCCCCAAAGACTTATGTGTTGCTAATAGCCGTTATAGAGGAATAAGAATAACAGTGGGATTGATCGAGATATGGCTCGAACTTGAAGTCATCTTAATCAGAACTACAATTAACACAGGTTTCATCATCCCACCACCGAACATATCCATTCGTTCAAAGGTCGTTGACGGACAATCTTACGTTTCTTTATTAACCCCTGCCAAGTAGCTTGATATTTCCATATCAATATATAGTCAAACGAACAGAAGATGATTCATCGATTTTAATTGATCTACACCTCTGTGCCAGTGTGATTGCTTTTTAGAACAATATATACTCAAAAGTTCATAATGATCAAAAGGTCCAGCCACAGATCTGATAACACTAGTCATGACAACACCATAACATAACACCCGGGGAACTTATCATGCTAAAAAACGCTTGTTTAACTGATTGTCAACAGATGGAATAAACGTGTATTTTAAACGAATCATTGATAAGGGTACACGCTGTTGGTCTGAAACCGATAGAGCTGTCTCGTTGGAGCGAGAATTATAGCTTTGATTGTGTAAAATACAAATCAAACAAATTAATTGTTTAGGGACGGAGGGTCTGCAAACGACAAAATTCTCTGACAAATAGAGATAAAAATGTTCAAATCAATTTAACTTCCATTCAACATATATAAGGAGTATAATACATTCATGGACGGATTTCGGAATGCATGTAGAAAAGCAATATGGCGGAAATGGACCTCATGTACTTACAGAAAAGTCTACGAATCACCACTTCAGTAATTTTTATCTCGCAGATTGAACTAGAAATACACCAATGTTAGCAATAAATTATGTCTTATTACACTACATTTAAGCTAATGCATCATCTCTAGCCGTCAATAGATACGAAGTTGAATGCTGCACTCGAGTTTTGGGCATTTACATTTCTTCATATTGCATCCGTAAAGAAAAACTGATATCTCAGCCTTAGATTTGATACAGACACAGTTATTGCAATTGGCGATTCAGCAAACATAATATAATCATATTCCAATATTGGCCACCGTTGTGTTATTTACGGATCCGTAACGAGATGTTTGCTCAATATCGTTAGCTTGCCTGTGGTCGTCCCAAAAAGATGCCATTAGTCATACTGTTTTTATTAGGATTTGATACAAGAAAGAAGCTCTATGTCAATATTTGAACTCTGAATTGGTTTATTGAAGCCATTCATTGAGACCAGTTAGTTGTTGGAGGTACAACTCGGTGAAGCACGCAAGGGCAGCTATCTTCATGCGCCCAGGACTGTCCGTTTCTTCGATTTGTGTATGCCGTCGTATTCAATGCTATTTCACATACATGGCCACGGAATTTCAGATTTGTGACGTCATTAAGGGCAATTGATGACACGATGCACCATAAACAGAGGATAAAGAACACGAAGCAATACAACTAGCGCT
This sequence comes from Mopalia vespertina, assembly GCA_030265115.1. NCBI lineage: Eukaryota > Metazoa > Mollusca > Polyplacophora > Chitonida > Mopaliidae > Mopalia > Mopalia vespertina. Next base: position 9,328 of record JAQQZZ010105938.1, read on the forward strand.
TCTACTCATATTGGTTTCATTATACTCGACATTCAGCAAGCACATTTTTCTCTCTTCATTTATTCAAAATATATATACGTCACCATCGACGTCAATTTATAATAAACAATGACCACACCTCCAGAAAGGCATAAAAACGTGTGCAAACTTCACAAGAGTCTAGAGCTGTCCCGCTCTAGAAAGCACCTAGGGGTTATTCATCGTAGTTTTTGGGTTGAACACAACACGTTTTCAGCATGCGATGCATGTTGTCGCAAATCGTAATTAATAAGATATGAAAAACACACCACGTAAATTTGACATTCGTTTTGTTAAAAAGTAAATCTGTGTGTATTTAATTTCTACATGAGAAACGCAATTTCTACAGCTAATTGTCATACAAGTTCGAGAAAAAATGTGCTCTATTTTACATATAAACGGATTTTAAATTATTGTTGTCAAAGAAATGCTTCATAGAATATGGAACTACTTTTCCTTGTTACTTGGACACATTAGTCATTAGCATAGTAGGCTTCTGATAGAAAGATATGTAAATATAATTACATTTTTGCAGAAGGAAGCAGTGTTTATTATCAGTGGCCGAAAGCATCATCGGAAATAGACCGTATAAACTTGGTACTATTAAAGTTTACCGTCCATTTACGGTCTTTGGTAAAATCAGTCCCAGACAATTGGAAATGTTCTGGTTATGAAGATAAACATAGCGTGCAGGAGAAATAAGCTTTTTATCAAGACTGAATCAATTCCGATATGCCACTCTCCAGTATTAAAGGATCTGTCTATACCTTCAGGTGATCGATTGACCTTTATCCGTTCTATCACCAGACGGTGAGAAAGCCCTCAGTCTAGTTGTGCATGGCTATGAATTTCATTTTCTGACATAGACGTTCTATAGAAATGTTTTAGAGTGATCGGAACGGGGTTTTATTAAGGTCAAAGCCAGTGAGACATTATCTCCAAAAAGGCAGAGGTTTTCAGTCCGAACACCTTCTTGGTTTTAGTCAGGAATATACGCTCTAAGCGAGATTATTGACTCACATGATGATCCGTGAGACAACGGATTAAGAAAACAAGCATTGACCCACATGATGGTCCGTGAGACAACGGATTAAGAAAACAAGTATTGACCCACATGATGGTCCGTGAGACAACGCATTAAGAAAACAAGCATTGACCCACATGATGGTCCGTGAGACAACGGATTAAGAAAACAAGCATTGACCCACATGATGGTCCGTGAGACAACGGATTAAGAAAACAATCATTGACTCACATGATGGTCCGTGGGACAACGGATTAAGAAAACAAGCATTGACCCACATGATGGTCCGTGAGACAACGGATTAATAAAACAAACATTGACCCACATGATGGTCCGTGAGACAACGGATTAAGAAAACAAGCATTGACCCACATGATGGTCCGGGAGACAACGGATTAAGAAAACAAGCATTGACCCACATGATGGTCCGTGAGACAACGGATTGAGAAAACAAGCATTGACCCACATGATGGTCCGTGAGACAACGGATTAATAAAACAAGCATTGACCCACATGATGGTCCGTGAGACAACGGATTAAGAAAACAAGCAAAAAGGACAAGATATCAGACAGTCACCTCTCCAGATCATTTAGACAAAGTATACAAATTTCAGCAATTAGTAAAAAGAAAAGTTTCTAGATGACCGACCAGGTGGAGAGGCAGTTCTGTGACACCTGTGGATAGGGAGGTCACTCCCATTCACCACTCATCGTCTTAAACAAGTCTAGAAACTTTTCCTTATTTCATTTATTGAATACAGATTGTCACTCTCACTACCTTCTCTGCTGACTTGTGTAAGACGATTAAAAATATCGATATTGCTTGTGAAGACTAGTTCCTGAATATGATATGCTTAGGATACGTGATGATATTAATGTCAGATGAAATCATTAAAGTGGTAAAGAGATTGCCTTCAACAAGGCACGATGTTATCTAATTCAGGACTCTGTCCCTTGGAGTAAGGATACTATCAATGAAATATATGCATATATGACTTAAACATCAGATTTCAAACTTTAAAACTCAAGTTTTTTTTCTCATAATTTTGTGTGATCTTTCAGGTTATAAGTATACAATGTATTGAGAAAGAAAAGTCCTTACAAACAAGTCCACAACAATCCTATCCAATCAAACATTTTTAAAAACACAACATATGCCTATATTTAGGAAAGTATTAATTAGAAGTAGTAAGCAATTACCCTTGCCCAACCATCTATATTGCATTTAAATCATTTCTTCTTAGCTTTCAATGGTTGGCGCCCTCTAACGGCGTAATTTATAAAATTAAAAAACTGCATTCCAAATAAGAAATCATAGGAAAGTCTGTTTTATTTAATCACAGCCATTTATAACTTTCCCAGTTGACAGAGATAATTTAACAGTTGGCCTTTGTTGTACAACCAGAAGGAAACAATACAATAAATGGAATATCTGTGGTCTGCGGTAACCTAATGATTTCAAAAAGTCGATTTTAGCTTGTGGTTGATTACCCATGATTTTCCTGTCTTTTCTGGAATTATAACGGTGCAGCACAGATAGACGTGAACTTTCCCACACTGCATATGTCACATGAAGCGTTAAATGCCGGTCAAAATACAAGATGACGTTTGTATTGAATAATATGCTGTTGCATTAGCCCATTGACGTTAAAGTTACCACCACTCACATTACATTAATTTGTTCACAACACATATCACACAAAAGTTTCGGTGGGCCTATCTCTTGACATTATAGAGGCAACGGTCACTTGTGGCATAAGAAACACTCGAGGGAAGTTTATCAATAAAACAGGCAGTAGCGGAGATGACAGGGACAAATCTCCCTAAGGGCTCCCAGTAACACGTTCTTAATTGAATTACTTTATACCTGCAAGCCATTGTCACTTATTGTAGGAAGATGTTCGTCAATTGTCGTTTTATTTGTAGTCAAAATAGACATCCTGTGTTAAGGGCTTCACAAGAACTGTATCAAATAGTTTAAGCCTATCCTGTCTTGTTTGATCAGACATGTGGCAAATGGAGTAACTATGCCAACTGAGGAAGTTGTCGTTTTATTGCTCGTAAAAATACACAAGCTGAGTTAAGGGTTCATCATCAGTGAACCAGTTAAGTAAGTTATATACCATAAATTTGACGTGAGATAAGTTGGTCTGTAGTTCGTAGTCTGTATATTCGATATTGGACAGGGAGCATTTCATTATTTTTGTGTATTCATAAAGCTACTTAAGTATTTCTTAAAGTTAAGATTTATTTAGCCAAATTTCAGGCTGTCATTTGATCATGAAAAAAGTGAAATGTGAAATAATTAAGTTGACATTTTATAAATTTTACCTATAATCTTTAATTTTACATCATAAAACATTAAGCAAAATGGTGTTTAGGTATTTAAAATGATAATTGAAAATTCGCTTAGCTTTAAGAAATACTTAAGTAGCTTTATGAATACGGATCCTGGGCTGTAATTCTGTTAATAGCGGACAACAATATCCTCCAAACTTTGTGGGCATGGACTACGACCTATGCTCTATCAAGTGACACGTTTAATTCCTTCATCCATCGCTAAGGGGCGCTGTTGGAATGACTCGAATAACAGACTGGACTGTTAATAGAGCTAGGCTCTCCAAACTTGATGGGCATGGACTACGACCATTACCTTATCACGTGACACATTTAATTCCTTCGTCCACCTCTAGGTGGCGCTGTTTGAATAACAAACGAATTAAATGTGCCAAGTCGTCAGGCTACAAGTCCACCATGTTTTGTTATCCTAACTGTGTTTTTATCGGAATAACAGTCTAGTTTGTTATTTGAAATTTATAGACGGTTAGTTTATATCTTTTCTTGACCCTAACTATTCTATTTTTCTGTTTTGATTTTACTTTCATTGATTAATACAGATTTGTATAAACCAAATGCTTATTAGTTGTTGCCCATGCCCACCACGTTTGAAGATCCTAATCGAATAACAGTCCAGTCAGTTATTTGAGTCTGTTATTCAAACAGCGCCCCCTAGCGTTGGATGAAGGAATTACATGGGTCACGTGATAAGGTATTGGTTGTAGTCTATGCCCACCAAGTTTGGAGATCCGAGCTCTATTATTAATCGAATAACAGTCAAATCTGTTATTCAAGTCTGTTATTCCAACAGCGCATCCATTTCTAAATGAAAACCAAGACGAATACATGGAAGATTGTCTGAGATATATGTAGCGATATGTTAATTAGCGTATGCTCATTTTGTAAAATACATGTATGTATATATGAAAATATAATTTTATAACCTGTCTTAATTCATTATATATTCACCTGTCTGATATTTAAATTAATGTTCCCACCCCAATGGGATAGAGCAAGCTCCATGGAGCTTTAATCCCGCCAACAGACTCAAATCTCTGTTCTTTTGTATAGTTTTTGGCTTGTTGGTGAATAAATATATATCATATATCATAGCATATTAACCAGAACCGACATCTCAATGTATTGCACCTGTTACCAAATATAAAATCAAGACGAATACACATAAGATTGTTTGCAAAGTATTGCATCAAACACCTGTTTCAATATTAACATCCAGAGGAAGACGGTAATTGCCTTTAACGCTCTGTAATATATATACAGGTGGTTGTCGCTTGCGACTGTTGGAAAGGTCGCCAATTAATATTCAGGACGTAAAATATAGGATACAAAATAGAAGAAAAAACAGATTGATTTACTGATGTTTAACCCAATGTTTTAGTGTAGTTCACTCGCATGACGACGGTGTTCTCTACCGTTAATTGTCACACGAACAAAACCATAACGGGAATGATTTTTGTGTCTTTTAGAAAGTGAATATTAACAGTGTATTCGTTATTTGGGGATAACACTTTCTTAGATTGAACATATTCTAGTTCAGAAAATTGTTCAGGTTTAAATCCATGAGGGAATCGAACCCATGCACGACCTTCAGTCAGGTACCGAATCACCAGCAGTCCATGCCAGCCACCTAGACCACTCAGCCACCCGGCCTTCTAAAATATTAAGATTTTTGCTCACTTGCAGAAATAATGTTCCTCCAGGACATAGTCCAGACAATACGACTACACTCAGATATATTGCGCTTTAATAGCCTGAGGGGTAAAAAATATACGATTTCCTGTGATCGGCTGTGACCATTAAATTATTGTCTCAGACGTCACAATACCATCTAATTAATTTGCTTCTACCATCGGGTTCATGCCTTTCGCTATAAACTAGGTCTCTCCTGAATGGTTTAAGTTAATTAGGAAATAACGTCGCCGACAACGGCACAATTGTCTTAAAGGTAGCTTATACTTTACCGGTGCATTGTTAATTAAATCACGCTGAGCCTCTAGGATACTGTCACGTAATCCGTAGACTTGGTATCAAATATATCCGCAATGAGAAGTAATTGGTCCGTCACATTAGCACAATAAGTCCATAATGCCACGTAGAGGTGATGGGAATTGTATTTCGACGTATCGGTATATAATCTAGCTTAAGGCAATAAATTAAATAGAAATATAAAGCAGAGTATGGAATTAGGAAAAGGCAAATTTTGTTTTTACGTTTTCTAGAGGAAATGTATATACTATTAAGGTTCTTCCTTTCATGGTAGTTTCAGTGCTAATCTCAAGCGAGAATCAAAATACTAGCCGTCTATTTGTTAGTTTAGAGAAAAGTAGACTGTAAAAACGTATCAAATCCACCCGCGAGCCCCGTAGTAACCGGAAATATTTCCATTATAAACCTCAAGTCAAATTGCTCAATCGAATGAACCACGATTATAATTGTGTAGATAATGTACCATTATTTACACGTTAAAGTTGGAGCATCTGTGGAAACATTCCGTGTATATAGAGCAGTGTGTGCATTAAATGAAGAGCAAGCTTCTGGATAACCCATAACTGTATCGACAGAATGTGACCGCAAATAATAATAGCAGCACACTCATCTTTAATTCAATGACCAATTATAACGATGAGGTAGTTTAATAACAAAGAGTCGTACGTTTACAATTTAAAAAAAAAAAAGATGATGTCCGATATTTTCACTGAGCGGAAACAACAACTTGTCCCAACCTCTCTACCACTAGGAGGCGCAAATGTGTATTTTAACAAGAGTTCATAATGGTGCACCCTCTAAATGACGTAGATCTATGTAATGCATTGCAGTTTCCTTACGTCACACAGGAAACACAATTCCTTCGCAAGAGCTGGTAGACGATTGGTTAAAACTCGATTGAGGACAGTTGGCAGTAAGTATGGCAAGCGGCACAGCTACGGTGAGTTTCGTAGAGATAATGAAACTGTGGCGGGCGATTACTCAGCTTTATAAAACTAACAGAAGATGCATTTTATGTATATTCAACATTAACAAAAATTGTATATTCTGTTAACCGCTATATTGTGTTTACTTATGTTAAATGTAATTTTTAAATGGAAAGACAACTGTTTTTCGAGCTAAACTTATTATTTTTATTGCATATTTTTAAAGGCAACCATCTGTATTGCACTTGCAATCGAATTAGCATAGCCGTTAATTAGTTAATTTAAAAAGCGGAACTGAC
>JAQQZZ010105949.1:0-15938 GCA_030265115.1 Mopalia vespertina
GGAGGAATACATGTAGTGGATTCTACGAGAGGCATTGATCTAGGTCGCCTTGACCGTTAGGTCAATCCACTCTATCTTTTTCTGGAAATAAATATTGTTTACATCAAAAAGTAGATTTATTGGCTTTGTGTTAAAAACCATTATTTCTGAGATTACAAGGGAATGTTCTATTTGTCTTTCACAGGATTTCTTTGAAACAATTGAGAAGGAGAGAGGGAAGGATTTTGAAATCCTGGCCAGAAAATACCGTGCAATTGGACCATTGTTGACTAAGATGGAAGGATTGGTTGTACATACAAACACAGGGAAGTCCCCCAAACTACACAATTATTACTCTTACTGGGAGAAGAAAGTCTACATGGCTCTAACAAAGGTCAAATATGAATGGAGTTAATTCCAACTTTGTTCCAACACACTGCTACATTTTAATATTAACGGACTATAACTTCCTATTGCCATTGGCATACTATAATTAGCTGGTTTCTTTGGACACAAACCTCGTCTTGTGTATGAAACTTATTGTAATAATACATGTTTTTTTTTAAATTTGAATAAAGTGTAAATACGGTGTAAAACTTCATTTAGTAAATGGCTATGAAATTTCTTTGGTGCACTTTTGATAGTTCTTATTTTTGTTGTCTAACTATTATGGTAGGACTTCCAGTGTAACTGGTATTATACAGATAGATTGATGTGTAATGCTGTGCTCAAAGGTATTTCCCTTATGTCATCGGATGACTCCAATTGTAAAATTGTGAAGTGTTAGTTCTGTTGTAAAAATAGTGTTCTTTCAGTTTTAAGTGAATATACGATGGCTGCACACAGAACATGTCACTCGTAAGAAGAGGACATAAATCCTAAAGAGTGCCTAAACATTCAATTGCCAAATACCTGTTAGTAAATACTGTGTGAAGCTGTAGGCTACATCTAAATACTGATCGTTTCATTGATGTCTTTGATTTCAGCTGATAATTGCCAACCTTCAAGCATTCAATAATGCTGTGTCAGCTGAGAAACCATTATTCCAGGTTGAGACGTTACTGGCTGCCCCTGATGTGGTCTTACATCCACAGGCTAACGATGTCTATAAACTCACCTTACAATGTGTAAGAGACTGTGTAGAAGGGTAGGTACTGTCATGTCATTTTTTTTATCAATTTTGTTGTTTGGATCTTCTGCCTGAAAAAGGCGAACACATCTATATATAATTTGTGATGTGATTATATATAATTTGTGGTCATTGCGCATTAGCTTAGTTAGTTAATTAGAGAGCTGGCCCTGCTCACCCGAGACCGGAGTTCCAATCCATGTGAAGGCAAGCAAAATTTTCTTTCTCTATAATAAAAATGTTAAATATTTTAGATCAACCAATTCAGTAAATAGTTACATTATTTATAAAAACAATTGAACATATTTGATAATAACATATGAAATATATTATTTGGATCATAAAAGCATGGCAAAAAATAATTGTCTTATCATGTGTAAATGGTTAAAACATATAACACAGTTTTTCAAATTGAATTTCAGGACGAAATCTTTTGTACGTTGGTTAAGTGGATCTTGTATTGAAGCTCTACCACAGAAGGTTGAGGGGGAGGATGAGCCGTACATGTTCAGTTTCTTCACAGACCTCTCCGCTAACCCAGATATCATAGACCTGGTACAGTTAATACAGTCTAACATGAAGAATACCCTCACTAATCTACAGAGGTATCTCAACAGGTGGAAGAAATACAGGAGCATCTGGAAAGTTGACAAGGTATGTAGCTGACCTTACACAAACACAGCTAGGGCCCATGTGAAATTATGTTCAGAATATTAACAAATATCAATTAGAGTTATAGATTCAGCAACTTACCTGTTGTTATAGGCTTTATATAAAGACGATTAAGTTATTGGTGATTGAGTGGTGTTTAACCTCTTGTTCAAGGGTATCACACTTATATTAAAGCCGTTTGTTCAAATAGACAATCTAACACAACCATAAAATGTGAAGTTTTAACCCTGTTGAAAAATCAATGTTCCTCCAGCTACAGTCAAGTTAAAGATAACAACATCAACATCTTTCGACATCTTTTTACTACTTTAAAGTCCTTGCAAACAGGGAGCATTCACTGTTACATTACAGACAGAAGTAATCAGGCTGTTGGAAACTGGCTTAAGTTCTAATTTTGAAGCTTAATAACTTTCTTTACCTTGATATTTAACAGGATGCCATTGCTGAACGCTGGTTCCAGAAAGGGCCCTCCGTTGTGGCGTTTGATGATAAACTACAGTACTACTACAAGACAACAGAGGAGGTTAAAGCCCTGCCCACAGAGAAAGACCAAGGCTGTATCAAACTAAACATGACCCAGCTCTCTGAGGCAGTTCAACAGCACTCTGAGAAGTGGATAGAGAAACTCGGGGATATACTCTCTACATCGGCTAAAGAAAGCCTCACATCTCTCAGTGAGGAAATAGAGGTATGGAATACTGTATTTAACCTTCAATTTCATTATAATACAAAACGGTCAAACTATTTAAAATTTTGAATTTCATCCCAACTGAAACCCCATTAAACTCATCAACACATAGCTCCATACACACTAAGAGACAGCTGGTTTCTAACTACATTTTGGAAGACATTGGAAGTGAAATGGTGTACCAGTAGTTAATATTACTATATTTTTTTTAAAAGTGAAGGACGCGGATCCCTTGTTTGACTGAATGTAATAAGCTATTTATCTTTGACTTCAGGTGAATCAAATGCATACGTTCTCTTCAATTATTATTTTCTCCACTGACTGTTGTATTTTTTGTTAAGCAGGTTCCCTTGATTGTTTCATTAAAAAAAAATGATGAATATTTGAGAATGAATTGGTTGTAGGGTAAATCTGGTGACTTGGATAAACATCCAACCACCCTGGAAGAGTTGAAGTTTGTTCTCAAGACTATCTCTGACATCAAATCCATGTCGCTGGATGTTGAGGGTCGAATACGAGACATGCAGGAGCGCTATCGTACTCTCTCTATGTATGATCTCAAGGTAAGGCAGCAAACCATAAGTCAGCTACTTTTCTGTCTGTCAGAACAGTCATAAGCAAATAATGTTGAATAAACACATAGTATGGTAAAAAAATCCTTAAGTATAAAACCAAATAGTTGCATTAGTATAACGAATTCAAGACTCTTTGGTTAATTGCACCAAGCTTAGCGGGTGGTTGGAGGGAGCTTCGTGTTGCCCTGGTGCTCTCAGAGCTAAAGGGGAACAGGAAGCCGATTTGTTTTTGGTGTCTGTATTACATCCTGTTATTGTCCTGTATTTGTCCTTTCTTGTCTTTGTTTGTTGCAAGTGGTGTCGAGGGTGGTTTCCTTCACCCATTGGGCTGGCAACCTTGAGTACGATGTTAAACCCCAATCAAACAAGCACCAAGCTTAAATTCCTTTGATGGGTAGGTATCCCCCATTGAGCTGACGTGCCTTCATAAGTGTATGCTGACTGCACCAATGTGCTCTGTGACACAATGCTTCACGCTCGCATATTACACATGTCATATAGAACTTAAACATACAGTGTACGTCATAAAATATGTTTTATAACACTTAGATTGAACATGACCATAGTAATAAAATAATAAAAGATTGATAACATTGTCAAATGAGAGTTAAGAGACTGTTCTATAGAATAATGTTTGATATCCTTAAATTTGTTCTACAGATAATGTTTTATATCCTTAAATTTGTTCTATAGAAAAATGTTCATATCCTAAAATTTAGCAAATGTTTGATATCTAGGTGACTGATGAAGACAAAGAACTAAGTCAAGTAATGCCTCAGAAATGGGATGACCTGGTTTTACAATCCAAGCAAACAGATGCCAGACTTGTTACAGTGAAGAGAAAGTTCACACAGGTAAGAAACTGATAAGAATCCCTATCAGAAACTTATCCATTTTAAAAAAATTAAATTTGAAAATGGACAAAATCTGTCAATTGTTTGAAGCTGAAATTTGAATTCCTCTCAGATAATCCATATTTTATATCCGAGTTCTGCCATGTTTCAGCACCCTCTGGCTAAGGGCTGCTGCCTGCATTAATTCAAACTTTCTCTACTAAGCGAAAAAGGGATATGAATTTTCCGAGTGGACAAATGCCTTTACAAATTATGGTTGTGTACGTTTGGCTGTGCACATCACCAATATATAAGTGAAAAAACCTTTAGCATGGCTTTAAACTTCAATCAATCAAAGAATCAACAGAAGAAAATTGTAGTAACTAGAACACAACAAAGTAGCACTTCAACTGAATTATTTTTTTTTGGTTCTGAGCTCATTGCTCCCATATATTGGAACACGCCCCATGTCTGATATCGCCATAGAAGTGCTAACAACTCAATAAGAAGTAAACACTGATTAATCAAATTAGCTTGTAATTCCCTTCCTTTAATTAATTTTTGTCCAGATCACTCAAGTTCAGATCACAGGTTTCTGTAAAGAGGTACAGGAATTCTCTGAGAAATTTCAGTCAGAAGGACCAGGCAATATTGGGGACAATCTGGAAAATGGTCAGTTCAACTAGATTTCTAATTTGTAATAAAAACATGTTGGTTCTGTCCTGTGGCTCTCTGGTGCTCGTTCACAAATGTCATGGGGAAATAATTGAATGAGAAAAATATTATTTAAATTGACTCTGTTTAGATCAGTCTCATCTATTAATTGAACTGTTTTCTGAATCTTCATGCATACATGTACTTTCTTTGGCACCCAACAGAGATATTTACCTGACAGTCAGTTCAATGAACATGGCCTTAGACACCACACAGACAACTGCTGTTGAACTACCTATAATGATATGACCGTATTGATATTCTGTGACCCGTTCCCTCTAGTTGACATCCTCAGCAAACCTCAGTGTGTTTTTCAGAAGAAAATATTTGAATCTATAAATAGCCGCTGATGCCTGAGTCTAGGAGACAGTACCATGAATCTGCTGAAGCTTTATGATATGTTCAAAGATACATGTAAATCTGGATAAACCAGTGCTTTAATGTAAACCCTTTATCAATATAACAAATTCTTAAAACTGATGAAAGTGAATATGTTGTGGACAGGTGTGGAGTTAATGAAGGTTTATCGTAAAGATGTGGAAAAATTTGAGCAGGACCGTCAGGAACTAGCCAATGCTGAGAAGCTGTTTGATCTGCCCATCACCATGTACCCAGAACTGTTACATGTACAGAAGGAAATGAGAGGATTAGAGCAAATCTATATACTCTATGAGGAACAGAAGGTGAGAGAAAATTGTCAACACCAGTGTGAATATCAATTCCTGAAATACCATTATTATTCTGATAAAAAACACAAAAATAATCTAATCTCTTGTATTAAGGGATTCATCGGTGGTCAACATATGAAAACAAATGGCCTGAAAAATTGTGGTCAAGTAAATTAAAATCCTGACAGTTATGAATATAACCATATATCTGTAGTCATTTCTATTTATTCTGTTAATTACATGCTCACCATCTAATGATGACAAAAGTATGTTTTGAAGTACATGTATACTCAAACTGTCAGCTGTGAAAGAACATAAAACAGAGAATTTATATGCATAACATATCCTATTTTGTTGTTTCTGCTGTGCCCCTATAAAGTTATCCATTGATTTGTAATTATTTTTCTGTAGGCTGCTCGTGAGTCTTGGGCTGAAACGTTGTGGTCAAATCTGAACATTCAAGTTCTACAAGAGGGTATTGATGCTTTATTGAAAAATCTCAGAAAAATGCCAAAAGATGTGAAAAATATGGCTGTTGGGCGAACACTGGATGAAAAAATGAAGGAGTTCAAAGATGCTTTGCCGCTATTTGGTGACTTGAAAGATGAGGCTCTACGGGAACGGTAGGTTTCTGTTTAAGAAGAAGAATGGTCAACTTCAATTATTTTGAAATGTATGTTAATTGTTGCTCTCAACTTTCTTTATTTCAAATAGGGATTGTAATAATATGCCCTGTTTACAGGTAACCAGTAGGAGATTAAGATTGAGTTACCTGTTGTCTTGGTGCTCTCAGAGCTACAGGGCAACACGAAGCCTATCTGTGTGTGATGTCTTTGTATTGTCCTGTCTTGTCCTGATTGTTGCGAGTAACATTATGGGTGATTTCCTTCACCCATTGAAAAGACATGTCATCACAAGTGCAATAACTTTTAAGTATGACATTAACCCAATGAAACAAACAACAAAACAGAGAAACAGTGTCCAGCAGAATGTCTGAAATATGAAATACATTGTTTGTACATAACGGAATCTTACAAGGTAAAGCGTTCTGCAAATGAATTTAAATGTAATATGTTCTCTTTAGACATGTTAAAAGCAGAGGGGCTGGTGTTTGTGAAACCAGATTGTGTATGATGAGCAAATAAACCATTAATAATAACCAGTACTAAAATATACTCCGATCACCGGTTTTCAAACACTTAAGAAAGTCACATGACTGATTTAAACCTGTCATAATTAATATTCAGACAGCTCTCTGGAGATGCTGTTTTCTCCAAGTTATTGGTGAAATACTGCTCTTACATTTTTGATCATTCTGTTTCAAAAAAATACAGAAAGACAAGCGAAAATAAGGAATTGTTTGAAAACTGGTGCTGTTTTGAAAACCGGTGATCGCAGGATACTTCAAACCTAGCCAACTAGACCAAACAGCTATAACAACCCTTCTCCTGTTGTGATGAGGAAATAAATCCTCTGGGACAATGTTGTTTAATTAGAGTTGTTCATATTACAGGCATTGGAAGGAGTTGATGACAAAGACGGGCCAGAAGTTTGACATCAATCCTGACACCTTCACTCTGGCTAATGTCTTCTCCATGGAGCTGCATAGATTCCAGGACACCATAGCTGAGATTGTTACCAGCGCCAGCAAGGAGATGAGCATTGAAAAGGTTAGAGGATGAACAGTTTGGATGGATGTATCTCAGACGTGTTAAATGATCCATGTTAAATAATGCCATTATTGATGATGTTTGTAAATTCAGCAATCTCATGCCTACATCAGTTAAGTGTATGATATTGCCCCAGTATAAATGTTCTGCTCAACACTGCAATTTATCAGAATGCATCTGTCTCTCTATGCTCTTGGAAATATTTGTATGGGAAAGATATTGTTTGTGATGGAACTATGCTGTCATATACATAGTGAAGAGAATATTATGTTATTAAAAAAACCAAATAATACATTAAGTGACATTGGTATTAAGTTTGTGTCTGCTTTGCTGGGTGTATTTGGGTGACCTGAACCTTTCTGTGAGTTCTGCTGGTCATCTGATAAATCATAGAGAACATTTTGATGTGACTTACAATAGACACAGAACATCATCTTATAGAAAGAAACTTAAAACACTATGAGTTGCCCACAAATGTGACCTAGATTTAAAAGAACATATTGAAAAATGTGACTTACAATAGCAAGTGAACATTATCATGAAGACAAAAAAATAACAATACACTGCTCTTAAATCTTTCCAGGGTGTAAAAGAAGTTGAAGAGACCTGGAACAATATGAAGTTTTCAGTGACATCTTACATGAAGGGCACATCAAATCGTGGCTACATTCTGGGGGCTGTAGATGAAGTATTACAGAACCTCGATGACAGTGCTATGAATCTACAGAGTATGTCTGCCTCTAGATTCATCGGACCCTTCCTTAACCAAGTCCAGAACTGGGAGAAATCTCTCTCACTCATTTCGGAAGTACTGGATGTAAGTTCTGCAAATATTATCTTTAAAGGTTTTTGCTTGAGGTCACTGGAAAATGTTCTATTTCAATACAAGACAATGTTCATTTTAAAGCTATTCGTGTGGCATCTCATTTGATTTGAGAAGGACATTAAAACTTGTTTCACAATGTCATATCTTCTTGCATGTATTTCAGTAGAAAACTTCTATGCCATTCTGTTTTATTTTTTTATCAACAAACTACTGCTTTCCAAAACTTATGTTAGATAATTAAGTTTAGCAGTTAATATTTATGAAAAGCAAAGGAGAACTTTTTTCAAAAATCTCAAATTTACCTTTAATGTATTACACATGTATGAAAATACTTTTCTAACATTGGAAAACACAAACTGATCTATGGTAAGTGTAAATTAGCATGCTTCTGGTAAGCTCGTCTTTGTCCTTTGTTTAGGTATGGATGGTTGTGCAGAGAAAGTGGATGTACTTAGAGGGTATCTTTATAGGTGGAGACATCAGATCACAACTCCCTGAAGAGGCCAAGAAGTTTGATCAAATTGATAAAACATTCAAAAAGGTGATATATACAACAATATTGTTAACTCTATAAAACCTGAAACTAAAACTTTTGGTTTTTTTTGTCTTTTCCATTTTGTCAACTAAAACAAAAAAAAGGGTTGAAGAAACAAGCAAATAGAATTTTACATTGATACTAATAAAGATAAGCTTCAAATTGATTGAAAATGGTACAATTTTTTAGTTATAAGTTAGTTTTTTCTTTAAAAAAATAATTATAAAATGTTGTTTGATGAGAATTTAATTCATATCTCCTTTTGTCTTCTTTGCAGATAATGAATGAAACACAGAAGCAGCCAATCATAAAGATAGCTTGTCACGCGGCCAATCGTTTGTCAGATCTTCAGAATCTCAGTGCGGGCTTAGAGAAATGTCAGAAATCTCTGAATGATTATCTGGACTCTAAGAGAAACGCCTTCCCTCGATTCTTCTTCATTTCTGATGATGAGTTGCTGAGTATCCTGGGCAGCAGTGACCCAGAGTGTGTCCAGGAACATATGATTAAGGTAGAGTTTAGCATTCCTAACCAATTGTGAAACATCATAAGCTGATTTGGTCCACAGTTGTGGCTCAGTGGTGAGCGTGGTGGACTGCTGATCCTCCTTCAATGTAGGACACCGGTTCAGTCTCTCAGTGGACCTCCTGTCAATGTAGGACACCGGTTCAGTCTCTCAGTGGACCTCCTGTCAATGTACGACACCGGTTCAGTCTCTCAGTGGACCTCCTGTCAATGTAGGACACCGTTTCAGTCTCTCTGTGGACCTCCTGTCAATGTAGGACACCGGTTCAGTCTATCAGTGGACCTCCTGTCAATGTAGGACACCGGTTCAGTCTCTCAGTGGACATCCTGTTAATGAGGGAGACTTTCACACAAGACTGTTACAGGTTTATTTTTAATTTTTTTTATTTACAAGATTTCCATTTGGTTTTTCACCATATCAAGTGAGGCAGACTAAAAGTGGACAATCCATCAAAAACAAGAAATCCTCTTAACATACAATATAAACCAACATTCAAACTCCCCCTGTAAAAACTCACACACATGTAAACTTCCAAGATATAAAACATCATTGAATACCAGCTTCTGAGAAACAAGGTTGCAATTACATACTTTAGAGCTAATGTCTTATACCTGATTGGCACATTGTGTTTAGAAATCACAAATGACCAGTTACTGCAATCAGCTCTTTTGTTGCTAAAAGTAACAGGTATTTGAATTAAGAGTAAAGTTACTACAGTAGCATTAGACCCACAATCCATTATTAACAATGGTGTCAGTCTTTTCTTTTTACAATTTCAGTTTCCTGGGTTATGGTTGAGAACTGTATTGTTGTTGAAGTACACATACAATGTATTCTTGTGTGAATGAGGCTTTTGTTGGCTTCAACAGATACTCAAATAACTTGACTACCATTTTTCTGTTTCAATGTTAAAAAAAAGAAAATATGTGATGTATATGTCTATGTTGAAACAGTGGAAGGCAAAACGAACAATGAAAACTGAAGAAGCAACAATTCTCTTAATTGTAATGTGAATATATAAACTAATTGTAATTAAATTCTGAGACATTTTTGTTTGGTGATACAGATGTTTGACAATATCTCCAAGTTGAGGTTTACAAAGGGTCCGAATAACGAGTCACTGGCCAGCGCTATGATCTCTGGTGAAGGGGAGGTAATGGACTATCGGGAAGCCATAGCTGCAGAGGGTCGTGTCGAGGATTGGATGACAGGTGTCCTCGAGGAGATGAGAAGGACAAATAGGCTTATCACTAAAGAGGCCATATTCTTCTACTGTGCTAACAATAAGCCCAGGTATGTTTTGTTTTGTCACATTATATACAGTACTTTTTCATTTTTGTTAATAGTACCATGTCTTGGAAAATTTCAATATGGTTTTTAACATACATAACATCTTATGTTTAAAAAGATGATTGAAAGATGTTTTATTTCCAATGAGAAACAGAAATGCTCATTTCCGCAGAAGTTTTGGCATTGTGTTGTTTTTGTCAGTGTTTTTTTTAATGCTGTGTTACTATCTAGAAAATGCTGTAAATCTGTGAATGGGGGACTGTTTTATCAGAAAGACTTACTAATTATCATTTCTGACTTGTTGACTTTTCTCAGAGTGAAGTGGATGTTTGACTATCAGGGTATGGTTGTGTTGGCTGCTAACCAGGTCTGGTGGACGTGGGAGGTGGAAGATGTCTTCATGAAGGTGAAGAAAGGAGCTAAAACAGCCATGAAAGATTACGCCAAAATACAACATCAACAGATAGATGACCTTGTTGTACAGGTGGGTTATCTTATTGTGTTGTCTTCCTGTTCAGCAGGTAGCTGGCTGGCCCTCCTGTTTGCTGGTTTTCAGACGCAACATGAACTCAATTTATCATTTTTTAGCAATCTTTGTTATATTGATAAGATTATGTAATTAGCTAAATAGTAACAAGTAAATGCGCTGTGTAAAGAATTGTTTGATGTGAAAACAAATTGATGTTAATTCAAATTGAACTGTTCCTTTTTTTCTTCAGATCCGGTCTCCATTATCCAAGAATGATCGATCAAAATTCAATTCTGTTCTGATCATTGATGTACATGCCAGAGATATTATAGATGGATTTGTAAGGGACAGGTCAGTGGGCATTAGTTCTCCTCAATTCTATCATGGCATCCATATTTGTTGACACTTGTGATTGACCCATTGTGTGACTGTATGATGCAAAATATGGGAAATCTGTGGCACCCTTGTAATATAAATGAAATAACCTCAAGTACTATCTTAAGCAAAAGGGTGTGTTGTTGAAATCTTTTGAGAGAGAAAATGGAAAATCCAAGTGTTTCATTTTCTTATTATACAAGTAAAACATCCACTGTAAGAAATCTTCTCATAATGAAAAGGTTACATCAATAATTGCTTAGCAGAGTTTTATTTGGTTTCATTTGAGTTTCAATAGAACTATAAGTCTACCAGTAGCTATAAACTAAATAAAAATTAATTAAGATATAAACCTTATAAAATCAAGCACACAGGCTTATTGTTTCATATTTGAAAACAGTGACTTAAGGATTTACTTTAAGTGTAAATGTTTATGAGTTTAAAATAAGAGAATATATTGAAGACATTATTTGCTTTCAGTATCTTGGAGGCTCGTGAGTTTGAGTGGGAGAGTCAGTTGAGATTTTACTGGGAGAAAGAGATTGATAATCTAACAGTGTCTCAGTGTACAGGAAAGTTTGACTATGGTTATGAATACATGGGGTTGAATGGTCGTCTTGTGATCACGCCCCTTACTGACAGAATTTACCTCACCTTAACCCAGGTATGTATAGAAACAAACTATGTATAATAACTGAAGCCCCAAGAGGTGACGTCACTTATTTGAAGCCTCACACAAAAATTACCCACTTGTTATGTATTTAGAACAGTTCATACTTATAACAACTGTTGCACGAGTCAGCAGCAATATCTCATATCTTTATGAAGATTGTCTTTGTACGTGGAAATTAGTGTCATTTAGTTTCAAAGCATAAAAAATACATTGTAATGCAATTGCAGTTTTATTTATTTTTTATTTTATTGATTCCAACGTAAACATTTATTGACTTTTAAGTTGTTTAAGAGAGAGCCCCTTTTAAGGTTACATTTTAGAATAAATGTGAAGAAAGTGGAATTTATTGATACAGTGTCATTCTTCTGTGGTTTTTAATTTTGTTCATATGAGCTATTCACATTCCTATATCTTATAACCTCTTTGTTTGTGAATATATCATTACACAAGTTTCAGTATAGGTACATGTATAGCCTATGGACAACTTTTATAAGAGTTTCCACATCTTAAGATGAAAACAGTAAATATGTCAATATTCAGCTATATTTGACATACAGAAATTTGTGAAATGACCCCAGCACTATGTTTTAGAAAAATGATCACTGTATGATGTTATATTTGTAGGCGTTATCAATGAACCTAGGAGGAGCCCCAGCTGGACCTGCTGGTACCGGCAAAACAGAGACTACCAAGGATCTGGCGAAGGCCCTGGGTCTACTCTGTGTGGTAACAAACTGTGGGGAGGGAATGGACTTCAAGGCTGTGGGCAAAATCTACTCGGGGTTATGTCAGTGTGGTGCCTGGGGATGCTTCGATGAGTTCAACAGAATTGATGTCTCTGTGTTATCAGTCATCTCCACACAGCTGAAAACCATACAGAATGCTCTGATTCTCAAACTCAAAAGATTTCATGTAAGTTTGGCTAATGTAATGTTTACCAAATTGCCAGTGCTTAAAAAAAATGTTGGCCACTAAGACCACTCAGCCATCTGGTCATATTCTACAAGAGAGATAAAATGAGCACATCATGCCCATTAGGACTCAGAAAATAGGTGCAAACATATATGGACATGTTTTTGGAAAGCGTGGATACTTAGGATTTAAAATGTGGAAATTTGGTGAAGATTCAGTTGTAATTTTGAATTGAATCAATTTAGCACATTTTTAAGGCTTTATTTCTTAAAGTGTTATTACTATAACTGTAAATAAATTAGTTTTTTAAGTAGACTACCCATTAAACTGAGAAAAAAAATGGCCTCACGATTTCAGTGGACATTTTCGTCTGTCCAACCTTTGGAAATCATATAAATATCCAAAATATATCTGTTAGAACACATTTGTCAAAATTAAGAAAATTAGTTGCCCTTTTTAGGTCCAAATTTCTTTGCTTTACGATGTAAACCAATAAAAAGTCTCTCCAATGAAATGTGTCTACTGAAATAAGCAGTTGAAGATTAGCTATTAATTCCAGTGTACAATTTTTCTAACACCATCTGGTAAGCCTGTGTCAGTAGATCTATTGAGTTTATTGCTAGGGGGAAACCAAATATTTCATTAATCATCATTGCAACAACACCTCAGCATATGACAACAACAAAAAATAGTCTAGAACTTTATAATAGTCTGCTGTGATAATACCATTAATGCCTAAACCTTGTCAATCACTCTATTAGGCTTAAATTTAAGTATTTTCAATTTCAATTTTTTGTATAAAAAAGTTGAATGAAAGGAATACAATCTTTTTGTCCATTTTAAGCCCAAGGGGCCCAAGCATGACCTTAAGTACATAGTTACATGTATATATATCATTGTCATGAATAAATATATGGCTTTTCCGTGTTACAGTTTGAAGGTCAAGAGATCAGTTTGGACTTACGAGTGGGTATCTTTATCACAATGAACCCTGGTTACGCAGGGCGCACAGAGCTGCCAGAGTCCGTGAAGGCCCTCTTTAGACCAGTGGTGGTCATTGTACCAGATCTACAACAGATCTGTGAAATTATGCTGTTCTCTGAGGGATTCCTGATGGCTAAGGTGTGTACTGGATTTCATGTTTGCCATGCTGCTAACTAGTCTGATTTTTTGTCAGTAGGCAATACAGCAGAGATAAGACGGTATAAAATATTTAGCAGTTTAGTTATTAACAGGGTTTATACTGTCCTGGAATAACCATTTTTACTCCTTGAAACCTCCAGGAAATTCTACAGCATGTTTACGTTTATAGTGAAAGACTTAATAAAAACTTATAACTATTATGATTATAGATGCGAAAAGAACACTTTTAATTGTGATTGATTTGGTGTTTCCTTGAAAACCCCCAAATCTTCTTTTTTCCTTTGTTGAGATGTTGACAATTTTTCACTCAAATTTAAACAATAAAAGCTCCCTGGAAAAAAAAATTGATCCTTGAAAAATCCTGGAATTGTGTGACTCCCATTCTGTATGAACATTTTATGCGTTAGGATTATAAAACAAAACATTGTGTAAATTAAAGAGTGTAAGTAAACAATCTTGATTAGAAGCATACAGAGAATAACACGACCTGCTTTCTTTTTAATCAAATTAATTATTTTAAAGTAAGTGTACGAATGTTGAATTAGACCATAAAGTCTCACAATGTGAATTTTTCATATTTTATGAATTTGGTCGGAGTTTCATTTACAACTCTGATGAGTTAAAAAAATGTGGAATATGAAAAGTTTCTTATCAAAAGATTTTATTATTATTTTTGTATTAAACCTCAAATATTTTGTCATAACATGTATATATGGCTTTAATTTGATTGCAGGTTTTGGCCAAGAAGATGACAGTGTTGTACAAACTGGCTAAAGAACAGCTCTCCAAACAGTACCATTATGATTTTGGTTTGAGAGCTCTGAAATCTGTGCTCGTGATGGCAGGAGAATTGAAACGAGGCTCAGCAGAACTACCAGAGGTTTGTCTTTTTCATCTCCACTTCTGTTCTCTCTAATTAATAGAATTCTCAATGTTCAAAAATATGTTAGCTATTGGAGTAAGACTCAAAAGCTGTTTCCAAGCGTTTTCTTTTCAAGTCTTCATTGGATTGCAATTGTACAAAATCTGAGGGTAATTGACGGGGTGGGGACCAGTGTGCTTTCTAAGTGGTTCTTACCTACTTCTTCCACTTGTTTTGCTGCTATTACATAAACTAAATAATATTGAGGCTGGCATAAAAGCACTTACAAATAAGTTTAATATAATTTTGGCAACAGCTTGAAAAGAAGTAAATAAATATAGATAGTTGAACATGCTAGTACACAAACTGTTTTTCTCTCTGTTCAGGATGTGGTATTAATGAGAGCTCTCCGTGACATGAACTTACCCAAGTTTGTGTTTGAAGATGTGCCATTATTTCTGGGTTTGATTGGAGATCTCTTCCCTGGACTGGACTGTCCTCGTGTTAGATACCCTAACTTCAACGACGCTGTCGAGGGTGTGCTTGCTGACAACAACAACGAGCAACTTCCTCAACAGGTTAGTTTTCTTGTATTTGTTTCTCCAAATCTCTTTCAAGCTGGAACGAAGTTATTTTAATAAAATCATTTATAGTAAAGCGTATATGATTTCCATGCATTTATTTGGGTTACCTAAATGTGCATATAACTTGAACAGTTTTTAATTAATTATAAATGTGACAGTCTCACATCTATGTTTAAAGGCTACATCATGCAGAAAGTGTGTAATAGTTGTGTTAAAGGTACCATTTTATTGCGATGTTTGATTTGTTTGCCCAGGCTGACAAGGTGGTACAGATGTATGAGACCATGCTGACTCGTCATACCACCATGATAGTGGGGCCCACAGGGGGTGGGAAAACTGTCGTCATCAACACTTTAGCACAAGCACAAACAAGGTATCATTGTAAAAATTACAAAGAAAACGGATTAATATTATTAACATTTTGTAAAATCGTCTGGCATCCGATGAGTCTGGGGAAGTTCACACCTCTGCTTTTAGAAATCACGATGTGTTCTCTGTATTCTGCTGAAGAACAGCGGAGCAAATTTATCTGATAAATGAAATAACTGAGAGCAAAGATAATCAAATAAAAGGAAACAAATATTGTTGTCTCATCCACTTAACTTTATAATAACTTCCATTCATTGGTGTATTTAATCGTGTGATGCTCCCTAGCTAAAGAGTAGTATAATAAAAGTATATCTAAGGTGTCAGCTTAGTAGGAACATGAATTTTCAAACAGAGCGTTTGCCCTCTGGCTAAGGGCAGTTTGTTTGAAGAGTAGCAATGCTGTCTTTACTTAGCAGTGGAGGAAAATTAACTTTCCAACATTATGG
>JAQQZZ010105960.1:2178-15935 GCA_030265115.1 Mopalia vespertina
ATGGACTGTCACTATCCCTTACTTGTAATGATTGTTCTCGATGGACTGTCACTATCCCTTACTTGTAATGATTGTTCTCGATGGACTGTCGCTGTCCCTTACTTGTAATGATTGTTCCCGATGGACTGTCACTATCCCTTACTTGTAATGATTGTTCTCGATGGACTGTCACTGTCCCTTACTTGTAATTTTTGTTCCCGATGGTGCTATCTTTTTTAAATTCTAAAAGTATATCTGTTGTTGTTGGCTTCAGCTGTTATATGACAATTAATAAATAAAACTGGTGTGACCGTGTGAGGGTGGATTGAAACCTTTAACGCCTAAAATCAGAATGTCAGATATTTTTCAAGCACATACTTGGGTAATTCCGTGAGCACGATATTGTTTAAGGCAACTGTTCTGGCATCAAGGGTCTCTGATATGTCTGTTCATTTGTTTCGGCAGATTCTACGTCGTACTTCACATTAACTCACTTTTTATATGGCATGCCGTAAGTTTTGAGCGACATTTAGAAATGGAGTAATATAGGCAATAACTATATAATTTCCAGATTATTGCTTCTTGCCTTGTAACAGAACACAACGTTTCGATACATACATGTATGCTTGTGTCGTCATCTGGTGATGAAATCGCTGTCAGCGCTACTTACAGCAAACATAAACCAGGTATCCAAAACAAATAGAGGGAAGATACGCGTGTGTTCGCTGACAGATCCGTACCTCAATAAATCGGATTTGCGTTCTCTCTGAATTCGAAGGGTATCAAAAACAAAGACACAAAGAGCTAGCTCAACTCTACTTGAAGAGTGCATCATAAAACAGGAGACAGTGTAGTTACCAAAGGTAGATGTGGCTTTTTGTTACTTTGAGGAGCTGTTTACAAGATAAATTTGAACAATATCTGCAATAACAGCCAAATAACTGAGCCACATTCAAAAAGCTTTTGCTCTCTAAGTAACTTATAGTAATACCGAACATAGCCTTTAATAATTAAAACATACATCCTAACATTAGCTTCGTTGTTTACCTTACACAATAGAAGGAAAATAGTCTCTTAACATTTACCACTTCTATATCTCTGTCCCATCTTGCGGGCTTTTGGGTGGAGATATAGCTTATTGTTGGCCTGGTTTTCTCGGACCTCAGATGAGGGACAACGCAAAGCCGATCTGTAGGTGATCGATTTTTCCTATTATGTGTTATGTTTGTTTCCTAATTGGTCTGACACGGCGTCATAACAGTGAATAAATCATAAGTGTGGCGCCAGACCCCAATCAAACAAACCAACTTTCCTCACCTTCCCTAGACTTTATATACCGAAAAGCTTAACCCACATTTTAAGGTCTGATTTGCATTATGTACATTGTATTATTCATATCACTCGACATGTTAATAAATCTCGAAATGAAAGCGCGTCCTGTTGAAAGATTATACGTATTAAGTGGGATAGGGCCTAACTGTTCAAGTATAAGCTTCTTTACTTAGACATCAAAATTTACTTATGTTAATTTAACAGACCTTAAAGTGGGATAATATCAGTAAAAGGGTCGTAATTTGTAAGTGATCATGTTGGCCTAGCTTTGACCAATATCCGCGATGACACGGCGACAAAAAGAAAGCGCTGATCTGGATCACCTGTATTTTCGACGGTATGTGTAAGCCGTGACGTTTTCGTCGTAAAATTTAGTTACTTGACATTTCTGCAATCTAACAAATCCAAACAGCGCTACAATGACATATAATTAAATAACGTTAAAACATATTCTACACAACAATTTACAGCACTTTTTATCTGATTGTAATAATTTATCAGAAACACTGTCTAAAATGTTGAATTAGGAGATTGTTCTCCAGTGAGTGTAGCAGATAATCCTTTAAGGTATACCATGGGCTTCATTATAATTTTTTCTAGGTAAATCATCACATGAAGCCGATACGTTAAGTGGCGTCATAGTATTGCGTCTTCATGGGATTCTCTTTGTTAAATGCCAGTGTCGCGGGGGGCGGTTTCCTTCACTCGTTGGGCTGGCACGCTGTCGTGGATATGAATGAAATAGATTAGAAAAAACACTGACTTTGATAAAAGAACTTGGCCAATGAGCATAAACAATGGTAGACCATTGTCAAAATAGAGGCCCTGTGCACAAATAATGGTTATTTGTGGGTGCTTTAGAAAAGAGGATGGTTATATATGGAACCATTACGACAAAAACGGTTCTTTGATATAAGATGAAAGGGAGAAATACTTGGAACAGTTGCTGTGAGGGTTCCAAACAGAACTATGTAAGGTTCAACTAGAACCATGACTGAAGAGCCGTAACGGGTTCCATTAGTGCCATATTTTTCTAAAAGTGTATGTGTCCAAACTTGCCTTATGACCACAGTCCAGTGACTAGCGTGTCGGACTACGTGTCGGATGTACTGCTCACAGGTTCTAGTGCGACAGTCGACATCAGATACAACGAACATGTATGAAGGAGTCACACGAGGTTATTCCAGGCATCGCGAAGATGATTTTTACGAGGTTTCCTCTTGATTTTCCACCGCATTTTAGTAAGTTAGAGTGATGAATTGACACTGTTAATATAAATAAAATACCATTGAGAACAACGTCAACAAACAAAAAATAACATACAACTGTAGTATCATGGCCCATACTGACGGCGGATAGAAACATTACCCTTATAAAGTGTATTGGTTTATGTGATCGGTATAGCGGAACCAAGTCATTAAAGAGAAAAACAACGGGTTTTCGACCTTAACTTATTATTTTTATTGTATATTTTAAAGACAACCATCTGTATCACAATTGCAATCGAATTGCCGTTAATTAGTTAATTTAAAAAACGGAACTGACGTCATTGTTCGAAAACGCGGTAGTTATATCATCTAGTCGTGGTTGTCCCCTATTGCCTGCACTGGTGGATGCTTTCATATAAAGCCGAAAGTGATGGTTCCGTTCCCAAGCGAAACAAAAACAACAAAATACCTGATTTTTTAAAACCGCATGTCAGCTGAAAACATGCTAAACATATGTGTTACTCAAAGAGCTATTTTGATATGTATAAAACAGAGTAACATTGCGCTTGGATGACCAAGCTAGTGTATACGCCGTGTTGTTATAGATGCCGTCCAATGCATCCATAAGCAAAGGGACATACTGGTGACCGACCGTGTTTTCTAACAATGACGTCAGTCTCGTCTGTTTGATTAACTAATTAACGGCTATGCTTACTCGAATGCGAGTGTAATACAGGGGTTTATCTTTGAAAGTATGCAATAAGAGTAATAAGTTTTGGTCGAAAATCAGTGGCATTTCCCTTTAAGGTGCACCATCGGCTTTATTATCTTTTATTCTAGGTAAAACATCACGTGACGTTAAAGATAACACGTTGGCTGACTGCCTGTACATGACAAGTAACGCGAGAAAGTACGTGAAAAGCCAATCGTGCAACTAAGTAGGCCTACTGTCCAATATAATAAAATATGTAAAAATCGAGATGTTTATGGTCGTTAACCAATATCTATAGCCCACAATATCACATCGATCGCTCGAAATGTTTTCACGCGAGATATATATATACGTGGCAAGTAGTTCAGAACTGATTTCTGCTGCCGCTCTTTTTGGAAGTCTTAGTTTTTAAATAATTTCTGGATTTGCAGTTGACCATTATAAGTATAATTGAACTGGTTTTTTTTCTATTTCAGGCTGGAGTTATTCTGGAAGCAATGGTAAGTCGTTCACATCTTAATACACGATACTCTGTTTAATATGTGGAATCACCAATGTTTAAATATATCAGCAAACTAAATGAGACTGAAAGGATTTCTCAAGTGAGAAAAGTATTGGGAAAATTTTGGATTGAAAATGTCCTTGGTTTATTTGACTTCTTTTGGATTACTCAGTCAACACTGCTAGCACATATATAGCTTGAGTCTGATAATGCCTACTCATGACTGGACTGAAAAATATGCCTTGTTTGTTGCTGTGCCAATAATTTTAGGACACGCCGGCATGTTGTGTCACTTGCTAGCCAGAGTGGTACGGTTCATTGCTAAAGCCCCATACGTTTGGCGACCATGGGCATATTTGATTTTATAGACATATGGCCGCCAGATAATCCAACATAAGTTTATGTTAAAGTCCCTAGTTTGTTTTGGCTGGAGTTTTATAGTTATGTTCAGGAAACATGACATATTTTTTTTATAAATTATGTAAATTACTGTGATTTATTACAGGACCTGCTAATTGGGCCTCCATCAACAGCAAATGCGGGGGATCCAAGCAATCGCCAATTAACATTGAAACCTTGGTAGCCACAGAAAAGAAAGAATTAGGTTCAATAACACTAGAGAACTTTGATAGCACAGCTGGTATTGCTTCAGCCAAGATGATAAACAATGGCCATACAGGTAAGTAGACAGGTGACCTCACTTTAGGATACCATATGTCATAAACTCTTTGTAACGATTATATTAGTAATTTTCAGAGAGCCCTTAGCTTCACAGCCTTGAGACAGTTAGAACAGCAGCGTTTCCAGTTGAACTTGTAGAAGACGGCCCTTATAAGTATCTTCATAACATACAAATAACAATCAACCTTATAATATGTTGGGTTTTTTTCCCCTTTAACTACTCTCTTATTAGGAAAACATTAGGCTTGTATTGTTTAATCGGAAATCTATTAAGTAAGCCTACAAGTATGAAACCAGCCATTACCCAGTCTCAACGGCATTGTGACTTTCAGAGGACTTTCATAGTGCCATATGACTCATTGCGCAAGAAATGGGGGTCTCGTTCGTTTCGCGCAGTTTGAATGTCAGAAACTACTGACGCCTTATGGGTAACATATTATATTTGCCTAGCGGTAGAAATATATACCATTGAGCTAAAGCATAATTTACCCATGATCCAGTTCAGGTTCTTCGAGGTTCTTTATTTCTCGCTCGAGGGCGCTTTTTCAGCAACCGGCGCTGGCCTGGTCATAATGCCGTTTAAAATGTGTAATGGCTTATTTAATACTTCCACTTGATAGACTTCTGATTGAATATAGTAAACATATGTAAAAGTTTATCTCATTGGCACAGGAATGTGGGCATGTATATATATGTCACAGCGATGGTTTAATTAGCATTAGGGACACATCGACAAGTATGATCTCTGTGTGCTCTTTAACTGATATAAATAAAATTATTAAAAATGATTAAGCTTTAAAATGAAAGTTAATTAAGTTCCTTATTTTAATAAAAATAATTATTTATTTTGGGAAAGCACTTTCTTAGTTTTTCATACTAGACTATGTTAAAACTAAGAAAGTGTTATCCCAAAATAACACACAGCCTTAATGCTGTGAAAACCAATGACTAATTCTTACTGCATTTAATTAAATGAAATTAAAAGAAAAACAGTTAACTACAGTTTATGACGCGCTACATTACAGTGTTACTAAATCAAGGCATGAATAGAGATATATAATTTAACCCAAGTTAAACAAGTTTATATCTTGATTTGACACTTAGTTATATCAACCATAGCCGGCAATATTGTCATTGTAAGAGTAAAATAAGCTTGATTTTAGAGAATGAAAATTTAGCTTGCCTTTGCCTGAAATCGAACTCAGGTCTTTGGCTAGCAGAGCCAGCGCTCTAACGGACTGAGTTACAAAGGCTTACTGCAGAATGATCCCGAATTTGTATCCAAATATAGGAGGCGAATCTTTCTATACAGGAAGCCCTGATTGTTATACATTGACATGCATCGATAACAAGTCACGTGATATATAGAAAAAAAACGTAATGTCATCAGCATTTTTGCTCAAACCTAGAGCCAGCAAATTTCAAATCGTATATTTTCTTTCGGTTTCAGTGAAGATTTCTCTGCCAAACTCTAATTACATGGTATCTGGCGGTGACCTTGGAGAGACCTATAAACTGGACCAGTTCCATTTCCATTGGGGAAGTTCTGATTCAACAGGCTCAGAACATACTCTAGACGGCAAACAATATCCCATGGAGGTAACATCAATGTCATTCAACAAGATAATAATTTTAAGATTACGAACATTTGATTCATATGTATATGCCAACCAAATTTGAAACTGATCTGAGACGTGACGATGGCTTAGACATGGGTAAAACTGTACAGAACGGAAATAGACTGGGCGTCTTCTCAGATAAATAAATGTTACGTCATTATCGACTGGCGAAAGCAGTTTTTGCTGCAAAATGTTGTCCGTATATTCATATAGTTTTTTGAGTGAGCCTTTAAAGTGTAATAATCAGAACCTGTCAACGTGATTGTCTGAAATCAAAATATACAGTAATGGCGACACTATTTTATATTTTTTCGTTATCAAACACTCACAAGCTGAAAATACGGCATTTCACATTATGAAAAAATGTATTGCTTTGTTACAAAAAAATACGCTTTGGTTTGATTTAACAGACTTTTTGTCAAATGTATTATTACAGTCAACATCTATTTTGCACAAATCTGCTCCGCAAAGACTGTTTAAAAAGGTGTATATAATAAATAATATCAACATAAGCACCAAAGTGATATTATGTTTGAGAAGCCCGTTCCCCAAATAGATCCTACCTTTATACCTTGACGATGTCTACCATGGCAATACAATATAGGCCTACTAGTCGTCATGGCATGACGTCACGAGCCTTGGCCACCTGAAATACCTCAAATCAAAGTTCTTACCAGCAAGTGAACATGGCACAATAGAGTTCTGACATGTTAATATCAACACGTAAAGTGTTCAAACGATACTTTCTGTCTTGGCACATTTTGTGAAAATTATATCCCGGTTGGCACAAAACAATGAGCATATAGTATTTAAGTTTGTCCCATCAAAATGATTAGGAGTAGTTTGTTAAATACCAGAAAAAGAAATTGTTCATACCAATATTTGATAAACACCCATTCATATTATGGCAAAGAATGTAAAGTTCAGTATTAATCTCAAATCAATACTTGATATTATTTTCCCCCACATATTTTACTTTATCACAGGTTCATTTTGTAACGTTTGCATCAAAGTATGGAACTATTGCACAGGCGGTCCCAAACCCCGATGGACTGGCCGTTTTGGGATTCTTCTTCGAGGTGAGGTGCTAGGCTTTTATCTTTCTTAACCGAGAGACGACTAAAAGGCTTCCATCAAAACGAAGCTGTGTCTTTATATTTGATACTTTGGAACAGATCGATCCCTGGGACATGTGAAACACTACCGCCACGTATATAAAAGTGAAAATAAACTTTAATGAACACAATGGCGATTTGACTGAACTTCTGTCGTGTTCCAGTAATACTCCGATAATATTCCAGTAATTCTCCCAAACCGTTTTACTCTTCAGTAAATATATAACATATGTAAGAATATTCTGGGAAAATGACATCGTATATGAGTACAATGTCTATGTAGCGTACACTCACTGTATCATTTCATCAGCACAATCCGTCTGGTGGAAGCAGACTGGCTAGCAAAACAAATATCAGTTGTCACTTGACTTGTATAATGTATAATTTGTCTTTTCATCAGCACAGTCCTTCTGCTTTAAGCCGACTGGCTAGCAAAACAAATATCAGTTGTCACTTGACTTGTATAATGTATAACTTTGTCTTGTGTTTGACGGATTATTACAGTTGTAACCCCCAAACTATTTTGCAAATTGAAATATAAGTTTCGCTAAAATGTAATGCAGACTATTTATCTGTGTTCATAATAATTGTATTACGATTAGAAAACGCAAATCGGAATCAACCGATCTAAAAAAGGGTTCAAAATGGCCGTCGCCACCAACATTCTCTTAATAGAGCAGCGTTCGAAATGGCCATTGAAAAGATAAATAACGAGCTGCTGCTGCACTTGTGAGTAAATGTCTAGAATAACACCCATGCGATTTAACGATTTGGCTAACTTTAGGTCGCCTTTATGGTGGTTGTGCTTGTAGAGGTTCTCATATGAATTACCAGGGTGGCAAGCCTTTATGGTGGTTGTGTTTGTAGAGGTTCTCAGATGAATTACCAGTGTGGCAAGCCTTTATGGTGGTTGTGTTTGTAGAGGTTCTCAGGTGAATTACCAGTGTGGCAAGCCTTTATGGTGGTTGTGTTTTTAGAGGTTCTCAGATGAATTACCAGTGTGGCAAGCCTTTATGGTGGTTGTGTTTGTAGAGGTTCTCAGATGAATTACCAGTGTGGCAAGTCTTCATGGTGGTTGTGTTTGTAGAGGTTCTCAGATGAATTACCAGTGTGGCAAGCATTTATGGTGGTTGTGTTTGTAGAGGTTCTCATGTGAATTACCAGTGTGGCAAGCCTTTATTGTGGTTGTGTTTGTAGAGGTTCTCAGATGAATTACCAGTATGGCAAGCCTTTATGGTGGTTGTGTTTGTAGAAGTTCTCAGGTGAATTACCAGTGTGGCAAGCCTTCATGGGTCATTATGTGTGAAATCATAGTGTTTTTGGAAACCTCCACGCATTTGTCGAACAAATATGTCCCCAAACACTCATGATTGTTATGTGCTTATTTTAATGTTTGGTTTGACAAAGCATCCATACTTAGCCCTTAAAATACAATGTGCGTAACTCCAAACCAGTTTATGCCAAATGGTACTTCAATAGATTCACTTTATCGAGTCTATTTCATCATTGAGTAAGAAATATACAAGAATCAACGTAGTCATATTAGAAGTAACTTGCATAATAATTTACTTGATGATTTGTGAGTGTAATAGAATAATATGTTGACTTCAATACCGTGCAACTAAAGGCTTTCATAGATGTATAAAATAACCTATTAACGAGAAACTAATTTTTTGGTGATAGATCGTTATTGTATAAAATAAACGCAGTTTGGGTTGTATAAAAAAATGTTAACAGTTATGTCAACTTCTAGATTGAGTTTTATAGTGTACATGTATTCGCAAAGTTTAAGCCACCGATAATGACATTGTGTTGTTTCAGATTGGTTCAACGAATACAGCCTGGGCTACACTGTTTGACCAACTTAGCCAGGTATTATATGACGGTAAGCTTGAAATACGTAACAGTTCAATCTCCAAAATTACATTGCAGTTGTCACGAGATGACAACATATAACAGCCGTCTAGTTTACTCACCAATTCTCATCATAAAGTTTGTTCACTGAATCACAACATCTTAATTGTAAGAAAATCTTCTACATTTAAATCACGTCATAAATCTGTACTTTTAAAAGTGCTTTATTGAAAGTGTAAGATTGCCTTCCTGAGAAAATATTTCAAAGATATACATTTTGGTATTATTTCTGATACATTTTATTCATTGAGAGGTATTATTATAAATCATTCGTGGTTATCATTTATATACCAATCTTCACACACACAAGTGATATGTCACTGTGTAATAGCACTTTTTGTTTTTATTCTCTGAATTTGGACCCTATCCGAACCACAGTAGGCCTACCTTTTTGCGTGACGTCTGCTCATGCACTTCAGTTTGAAGAGCCAAATGTCGATTGTACTACAGCAAACAAGGATATAGTGAAATTGACTATATTGTTATACTATTTATTTTAAAAGTCAGTGAATGGGGTGATGGCAGAACAGCAACAAAAGGAGAAGCTTTCGTCATCTTTCAATTAACTATGTCCCAAGCTGCCAATCGTCAGTTTGACGATTTAGCAAAAAAAAAAATGTTATTTAAACTTGTGTTATATGCTCTATATACTTTAGGCCCGCGGACGTTGGTCAGTGGTAAGCGTGTCGACCTACTGATCCAACTTCGATGAACCTCTCACGGGTTCCACTCCGCCTCTGGACCTCGATTGTATGAGTGAGTCACACGATGTGGCTCCGGCGAGGGTCCATGTGGTTTTTATGATGTTTCTATCCGGTTTACAGTGTATTTATGTAAAGGCACAGTGTGGAGTGGAGTGGACAATCCGTCGTTATATAATTGAAATACAATGGAGTAGGCCTACGACGTTAAACCCTAATCAAATAAACAAACGAATCAACACAGTCCAATAGATCAATTCTGTCAGATAATTCGGAATTAAGAGTCCATATTGAAATTGCCAGGTTGTCTGCCTAAGAAAACAATACATACAAATGAATTGTTGCATTATTGTCATTCTCACCGACAAGCAGGTTTAATCAATCGCTGGAGGCAGCAGGCAGATACTAAATGACTACATTCTCAGTGTATATACATTTTGTGAATTAACATGTTTCTATTTTATAAACTGACTTGTACTCTTAGGTAACGAAGTAAACGTTACATCCAGTCTGGTCCTGAACTCCCTCCTGCCCAGTGACCGGAAGACGTATTACACATACAAGGGAAGTCTCACAACGCCTGACTGTGACGAAGTTGTCACGTGGACGCTCTTTAAAAACCCCATCACGATTTCTTCGGCTCAGGTAGACTTACACAATCAACAAATCAATTTAATATGGTGATTTGATGCAATAAAACCAGAGATCAAAGCGCGTTGATGAAGGTTATATAAAATGGAATCCTGTATCAAAACATAACTTGCCTTGTAATTGTCTAACGTGTCGGATTTTATATGCATGTAGTGTAAATCGCGAAAGATTTTATAAACATTAACAATGGTAGACAAAACCTAATGCTGAAATCTGTGAGAAAATAAATCTCAACCCTTATATGTCATGTTGTTTCAGATGGCTGAAATCCGATCAGTTCTTAGTAATGCTCGAGGGTCCACGGATAAAAGTCTCTCCGGAAACTACCGACCTGTGCAAATTCTAGGAGATAGGACCGTGTACATGTACACAGGCACAGGTAGCAAATCCGCTCAGGCGCTGTCACTTGCATCGGGACTTTTATGTGGGGCTCTTTTGTTGACAGTAATTCAAGCTTTACAATTCTAAAGAAAAAAGAGCGGAATGGCGATCTATTGAATAATCAGTTTGATAAAAAATACGTAGAAACTTAATCGTTATAATAAAAAACAACAGTTTTTAAATTAGATCAAAGAGTAGTTTCCGTTGTGACCTAATTGAATATTATGTATACCAGCAGGGGTACCACCTCTGGGCGCCGAATCCTCGAGGAAGGATCGAGGTACCGGAATACTTTCGTTATCTGCCCGTGACCTGTGTGGTTGAAGTTAAATAAATAAACAAAATAAAATTAAAATATTTAACAGATCAGTTTGCTTCATCTTAAGATTTTTCATCAAACCTGATAATTCTAAATCACTTTTAGACCTATTTCAAATGAGCATATGGTCAATGCAAATTTCGTGCAGCCCATTTAGGATACTGTGTAGCTTTTCATAAAAAGAAGTTAAATTGTGTCTTTTTTGTTTCTAACCCAGACAGTTATAATGCGAAAAATAGTTAATTACAATTTTTTTAAAATTGCATATTGACACCTTTTCTATATAAAAAGTCTCTATGAGATATTGATAAATGATGAATATATAGGACAGAGGAAAGGATCAAAGACTGTTCTTTCTTTCTTAAAAGTTTGTATATCCCATTCATGCCAACACTGCTCAAAGACACAAAAATTATTCACTGCTCAAATATGCCTATATAGGCCTACATGTATATATATAGTGTATGAACTAGCACCCAGTTACCTTAGATCGTTTGTTTTATATTGTTAGCATTTATTTTAAAAATCAAACGAGAATGGTGTATACCAATACACTTGTAACTAGTGACACCTTCTAACAAGCCGTTGCACTAAAGTTTACGACATGGTCCAAATCATGCTCGGATGGGTAATAAAGTTGTTGTGATAATTTGTGTATATAAATATAGACAGAAGTCTATCAAGCAGAAATATGAAACAAGCCATTACGCAGTCTCAACGTCATTGTGGCTAGGCCAGCCCTGATTGTTAAAAAAAGCACCCTCTATGGAGAAATAGGCAAACCTCGAACATAAATTGGATGTGGAAGCATAGGTAGATCGTGCAACGTATATATTTCTATCGCTTGGCAAAGATTATTTTTACCAGAAGTATATCTAGCAGAAGTATGAAACCAGCCATTACCCAGTCTCAATGGCATTGTGAACAGACCGGCGCTGATTGTTGTAAAGCGCTCTCTAGCGAGACATAGAGAAACCTCGAAGGACATGAATTGGTTGTGGAATCATGGGTAAATCATGCTAAAGCTATTTCTACCGCTTTTCAAAGGTTATATTTTACCCATACGGCGTCATTCAAACTGTGCGAATCGAACGAAATCCCCCATTTCTTGCGCAATGATTCATATGGCACTATGAAAGTCCAATGAAAGTCACAAAGCCGTTGAGACTGGGTAATGTCAGGTTTCATACTTCTGCTTGATAGACTTCTGGTATAGACAAGGAGATGATTCAATGAAGTCGACCCAAAGACGTATCGCTCGACCCGAGCCTTGTTGTGGACATTCCTCATAGAATTGTAAATTATATAAACGCGAAATTACTTGAGTTGAGATATCATATTTATTATTGTGAATAAAAAATGTACTGTAATTAATTAAGATTTTAACTTTCTGTGTGTTCTGTCTAAGGTACTAGTATACGATTCATTATTTTTAAAATAATGATAATAAAAAATATTTTCTTAAACTATTTGCTGTTGTTCTTTTACACAATCACTGTCTTTTAGAAAAAATATCCGACGACTACATCGAATATAATTAAAACATCCGACGCGATTGCAGAACATATACTACTAGTATTTCTGTTTTAAATATGTTCTGTTTGGCGAGGACAATGCCCGTGGCTGCTCGAATACTAATTGTCAAACTCATTCTGTTGCCTGTGACATGCCTTCCCTGAGAGCAATCTTGTTGGGGCTTTATCTTGTTGAGAGTATCTTGTTGGGGCTTTTAAGTTTTAAGTTTATTTAAAAGTTTGACGTTATGTCTCGTAATTAATGGTTAAGGAAACCGAACACCAATTCCGTCATTTAAACTAAACGCCCTAGGGCCGGTTGCTCAAAGCTCTGTTAAGGTCTTGCTGGACCCCTTGAGATCAAAATGAACCA
This sequence comes from Mopalia vespertina, assembly GCA_030265115.1. Classification (NCBI taxonomy): domain Eukaryota; kingdom Metazoa; phylum Mollusca; class Polyplacophora; order Chitonida; family Mopaliidae; genus Mopalia; species Mopalia vespertina. The sequence goes on from JAQQZZ010105960.1 coordinate 15,180, forward strand.
ATTTTTTTTTATCGCTTAGTTTAAAAGTTAGGTATTCAAACTTTATCTTGGTGAAAAAAACCCAGTTAAATTTGAGCCTATAGTTCAGTTTTCTCATGATCATATATTCAAGTCGCATAACTTTAATTGCCTATTTCGGGCACTTCATTTTCCAAGCCGTATTTCTAGTAAACTATTCATGTTAAAAACGTCTAAATTTATTCCATTGTAAAGAGGACAATGCGATCTACTAAACTGTGTCTCATTTTTTAGAAGTTCGCCTTTGATTTTTTTTTTTAATGTTTTCTGAAAGTTGTATTGTACATTTTTATAAGACTGTCCAAGGTGGGATAGACAAAAAAGCCTCTGGGATCGTTCTAATCAAACTTTTTTTAAAATGAGGCACTGTTTACTGGTTCAAGGACTGTTACACTCGGTCAACTAATTTATTTTGTCTCATCTTTATTGCAATTCGAGAAATAAACCATGAAAGATGCAGTCTGCTGACATTTACTCATGTGGCAATATTTTTTTATAACTTTAGGATATAGGATTTTCACCACATGCACATATATGTAATCCTGAGTATCCAAGCTTTCCAACAATATAAAAATATGTATGGTACAGATTAATATTCTTCTGAGTAAGTGACTATATACAACAGGTGTTTTGGAAATCGACCAAACGGTCCAGCAAGACCTTAACCCTGGGAGACCCAACCCTGCTTAAAATAACGTGAAAATTATAAACTCTTGGTAGATGAAGGAGGGGCGTAGC
>JAQQZZ010105971.1:0-15931 GCA_030265115.1 Mopalia vespertina
CCGGGGGGGGGGGGGGCGCGCGCCCCTGGCCCCCCCCCCCCTAAAACCGCCACTGGCTAACAAGTCTGTCGATATCGCCATCCCTGGGTTATATCATTGTATTGCAATCGATATTACACTATGCTTACACTTGGTTTTCACTTTAGTGTGAAGTTTTTCAGATGGAGTTTTTGACTTTATAGGTATTTCAGCCAGACTACGGAGTAAAAATTGCCATTTTTGATGTGTAATAAGTTTATCTAATAGCAATTCCAATTAGCAAAGAGAAATTAATTGAACCAGAACTGACAAATAAGTGTGAACATTGTTAAATTTAACCTTTCATTTCAGATCTAAAAATATGTATATTTTAAAACCTTTTTAAAATATTACATTGGCAATATTTTATGACAGCTCGATAGTATGGCCTTTCATTCCACTGAGAGTTTAGGATAATACAGAAGAAGTGTAATTCCGAAAAACGATAAGTTCATATTGACTCAATATTTCAGCATTTTTATGCTATCATTAGGATCTGATGAGCTGATGATGGCATAAGGAGTCAAAATGAAGTTATCGTTTTTTAAGAATCACACTGATGCACTTGAATCCTTTGAAGAAGCCTGAAAACGGCATCCCCAGGAATGTTCTGGACTTCATAAAGATAACAGCACAAACAGTGTTGTTGTCCATAGAGTCAGTCTATATGATGTTGATGTCGTATGAGCAGTCACACATTCCACACTTTGGATAATCTCTAATTCCTTCGAAAACCTGCTAGTTCTAGGGTTGACTATGATCTATACGAAATGTTAACACAGCATGACGTAGGCCTATGCATTGAAGGGTTGACTTTATGACATTATGATCCCATACACCTTGTTAAAGTTCAAATGTACTTAAATTTGTGTGTTTGTTTGCTTGGGGTTAAAAGGCGTACTGACGGTTATTTCACTAATATGACGGTTTGCCAGCCCAAAGGGTGACGGAAATGACAAGACAGCACAAAAGAAAACTGGACAATAGTAGAAGGTTATACGAAAACATCACAAAAACATTGGCTTCATATTGCCAACTAGCTGCGAGCGCACCATGGGAACTGGAAGCTCCCATACAACCTCCCGCAATATGTGCTTAAACATAGCTGTCTTAGGATCGTTGTAATTTATATGTTATTAAGAAGTAACAATGTTGAGGGCTGCTTATGCTATCACATGTACAGTTGTGTTTACAGATATAACTAACTGCTTTGGTATCCATCAGATTGGAATTCTGGATCAGCCTATAGACAAATCCATGGTTCAAACGCCTACACATCCGGTCCAATAGTTAGGAGGGCAAATCAACTACAATCGTCCGTCTATAAAGTCTCCTCTATGTTAACCGCGCCTCCGGCCATCGCTCACTTCTTGGCGACAAAAACGTCCCCGTCGTGTGAGTGCATATATATTTTACTCGCAATAGAACAATTTCGGCTGTCTTCGGGAAGTTATAGGCATAATCACGGAAGAATCGGAAGTGGTTTCAACAAGGCTAACCTGTGACAAGTCGCACGAATATGTGAAATACTTCACCAATGATTCCGATACTGAGCAGTTGCCAGTATTTAACAACTTAATGGCAACAGCTTCTGACAAAGATAAACAAACAACGTCAATTATTGCAGATTGTTATGGGCAGTAAGAAAGACATATTTGGCTATACTCCGTGTATTTTTTTTTGTATGCTTGAAAATATGCATGTGTCTCTTTGGATTAAATATTTTGCATGTAGCCCCGTTTTGATTTGTCTGTGCATTTCCTAATTTAAATACCTTCGGATCATAACATTCCTGTGATTTATTTCCCGTGTATTGTTTGTTTGCTACCAGAGTGTATGTATTGGTCTACATTGCTGAATGTTACACTTAGTCAGGCGTGATTATTGAATGGACATTTGCTTATCGTCCTCTGTCAAGGCTATATATGGTGTTAGAATAATATGTCTATGATGAATATAATTATATATGCTCAAGAAACAATACGGTGCCATATTGTTTTCGTTTAGTTGCAATACAATGAAAAGTGAAATCTGAAGTGGAACTTTGAAAGAATCACATAAATGTTTAGATCGACAATACAGATAATGACGTGTAACAGTAGATATATTTTAGTTTGTAAATTCTTCAAACCAGAACTGGACCTTTCAAAGAATTACATAAATGGTAAGATAGACCAGGACTGGCAATGTCATAAAAAAGGAGATAACTCTTGGCTTGTATAATCTTCCAATCTGAAGTGGAACGTTCGAAGAATTGCATAAATTGATAGATCGGCTAAAACATAATAAACCAATAGATTCAGCTGACACATGTATCAATGCACACCATTGGTATTAAATTTGCTGAACGCCTCTTATCACACCAAACCTAGTGAGTCCGAAAAATCTGTTCGCGCTTTCAGTCGTCCTCAAACCGATGTATGGAGAAATTCTCCTCCGAGCTGATGCCATTACTGGTAATACACAAGTCAGCCCCTACTCTCAATGAATGGTAATCCATTTACCCTTAACCCAAACTCTCTGGTTTGTGTAGCAGATTGACCAAATGAAAACGATTGCTGTCCAATGCACTCTATAATGACTATCAATCGGGCTATGTCATTCTAAGAGTATTCAAACACTTTACGTTCCATCAGATTGATTCGTTCAAGACTGATCATTTATTATCCAGTCTAGCTACACAATTCTCACTGTTGGCAAACCTAAAGAAAGCGGTGACCTGACCATTGAGTTGTGATAATAAACTAAAAGGATTGTTGCCACAATGATACTTTCCGATAAGTGCAGCCACCAATAAAGTGCGAGAGGTACTTTTATGATAATTACTTTGGCAATGTTTCACCCGGTCTTTGAATATTGCGCCTGTTTTATCTGAAATTTAAAGAAAAAACATATAAAAATAGATTATATCTGGAAACAAATAAATCAGTGACTTTTTTGAGTGGCTTAAGAAGCTGGTCAAAACTAATAACTCCTGTTGTTGACTAGCTGAAGCCGAGGCAAATTCTGGGCCAAATGGTAATAGACTCCATATAGCATTCTTTAAAAACTTATTTTTCAGATTTAAACTGGTTAATTCGCGCTGATTGTTCTGTTCATAATCGGAAGGCACAAATGTTTTACGCATTGACCAGTCAAATGATGTATTTACTCGCCATTTTAAAATCAGAATTTTTGTTTCTGATTTTTTATTACCAGCTTCTGCCTTGAAAACAGAATCTCTCATGAAACAGTGAATTGGAATTCCTTTTGCAATAACCAATTCATAATTCTCACATTCAGGTGCTACGCAGGCAGGCATGGTTCCTGTCAGAAATGAGATATTCAGACGTTTAACACTGCAATAGCATACGATATGTTGTGTGTCAATTGTACCGTGTACGTCACTTCCGGTTTGTAATATTTTAATTACTGACTTAATTTAAATTAGTTTGTTGGTCTGTCACCAAAATTAAAAACAACCAAAACCCGCTGTAAAACCGCGTTTCGTCTTCTTTAACCGTAAAACGACAGCCTTTACGTAGATCAAAGGCCTTGTCAAAAAAATATGTTAATAAAGGGAAATGGCAAACTTGGGTATTGTTTTTTTGTAAGAAAACTTGTGTTTATGTGAAAAAGGTAAGCTAAGTTTGTGAGTCAATCAGGTGAAAATGTACATTTTTGACTAATATTCCTAACCTAAATATTTTCAATTTGTGCTTACAGTTTCTTGCTGAGGCAGTTTCTTACATTCTGAAATTTGGTAGGCTGTAATGTGCCTGTATCTGAGGAAAGATTTTGGACGATGTTCTATTATGTTTTTTTTTTAAATAATAAATATACATATATATGTATGACTGTGTCCATCTTCATCACTCCAATTGTTTAAATCAAAGTGTGTCTGTTCTGTTTGTCGATGCGAAGATTTCTGCTATCATTCTAACGTTTGTCCTCAAATCTGTTTATAAAGCGATTCTGTCCTATTACCTTTATACTGATGAACCATCTGTCAGTTTTATTTCTCAGCACACTTGTATCGACTTACACACCAGGTGAACTTTATTTTCTGCGGTTTTCCGTCCTAATAAATATAACTAACTCTGCAATAGGACAATTGAATATACCAAATTGCTGTTCGAGTGTTTGGATAATATGTCTGTCAGATACAATTCTTATATAAAAAAAATCCAAGATGACGATGTCAAAATATGTCACACTTTCTAGTTCAGGAAACATAAATAACACATTACGTCAAAATCTTCTTCTGGCATGTAAGTTAGACTTCTTTTATATTACAACGACTCGGTATTGATATATAATGCTAACGTCATAATAACTTAATTTACCTTGTTTGCTGCTATAATGACTGACAAATACTATGTTATCAGATATAAACACTGTGGTGTATAACTATGTTTCAGAAGAAAAGGTGTCTTTCAAAAACATCCAAATGATTGATCGTTGTTTGAAGTTAAAAGCAAAGACCAAAATAAATAGTTCATGGAAGAGAAATGACAAAAATTTCCTTAAAATCAGGAAATGTCTTGAAGACTCCTTATGTGGATAGCGGTAGTTGTTTTTTAGTCATATCGACCGCTGTGCATTTGGGATTGTACGATAATTGCGCTGTGACATTTCTATAATGGATCTCCACAAAACAAGACCGCCAAAAAGTTTTTATAAAACCCATTTACAATAGCTTGTGCTATTAAATATAAGCTGGTAATTTGGCAAGTTGAAAATCATTCATCACAAATTTAGCCTTGATTCGATTAAATGCTCACGGCGATCGGAACCACCTGTATTGTATTAAATGCATTGTTTCGTATTAGAAGCGAAAGGTTGGAGTGATCTCTATCTTTGTCCCGACGAACTTTAGCGATAATTGGTTTGTATGTTGTTTAACATCGTACTCACTGCTAAGCAGACAGTATTGTTCAGGATAGGATACAGTCCAACTTATTAAAGGTTTCGTCAATCCTCATTATCAGGAACTAAGCGCAGCCCCCTTTTCTACAAACAAAGACACCATATGGTATGGTGACTTGGTAAATACCTTTACACAAAACGTCAACGTGTTTCGTCAATCATCCTTATCAGGAATCAAGCGCCGTCCCCTTTTCCACAAACACGGACACCATGGTGACTTTCTACCTATATTTACACAAAACGTCAAAGTGTTCATTTATTTAAAAAAAATGACTGCTTTAATAAAATGTCACAACTAATTGTTGTACTGGAGACTGACATACGTGATGGGTCTCGACATAAAGTGGACAATAATTTGTACATGCGAAACTTCCTTAAAAATTGAAAATTACTCTAAGACTTCTAATGTGAACAACTGATGGCCTTAATCCTAATGCTAATCCTAAAATTGATTGACAATAGCCTTTTGTTTGAACAATAATCTGGTAATTTGTAAAGCTCACTGGCACTTCTTCTTGAAATGTTTTCCATTCTCTGCCGAGAATAAACCGACGAGGCACTATGTGCATGTTTCATCGTCTTGAAAATGATACACGGTGAAACACTAGTTCAGTAATTTGTGTTTTTAAACCATACGGAACGAATGCTGTTTGAATCTGAATAAAAATAATGAACAAAGTACATACATTACAAGAATCGATCCGAGAAAATTATTTCTATATGATCAACTCGGAAACACTTCCTTAGACAAGCAACCTGGAGGAATATGCTTTTACGGATTCTCTTATCTCAAAACCAAAGTCAATAAATGGGGGAATTTATGTTTAATAAGATGTACAAAAGCACATTACTAAAGTCTACAGAGCAGATTTTGTTGAAAGGTGTTATAAAAATAAGTAAATGAGTCAATTGTTCTCGTCACGACAGACAGAAACAACAGGTATAATCAAGCCTAAAGTAGGACAGTCCGTTAGCATAGGAAGTCTTTACAAACAGCCAAAATTATTATTAGGCTTTATTCAGAAACACTTAGTATGCGTTGATGCTTTGCTAGCTTAAGGAACGCACATCGTTATACGTTTTAAATGTTTGCAATGTTCCCATCTATTAACATTGGTAGTGGGTTTATGTAAAAGCGTGCGGAAACAGCATTGTAATTGTGTTCTATAGTCTCATTTTTAATCACCTGTACGTTTGATTCACATTACCAATTCGTTAGCAATAAACATATTTACCCAAATTCTTTGGTTGTTAGCCTGCAAACGTCCAATGTTATTATCTGTATTCTAATTTACAGGCGACGTGGTTTTGTATGTCCTGTTCGGTTCATATTTATTTCTCTTTTTGATGTTTACGGCTTACGGTGTTGGTGACTGCTATTGAAAATCGATGTGGATAAATTGTAAAATGTTCACGCCACAGCATGGCTGAAATACCGCTGAATGTGGCGTAAAACACTAATCAATCAATCAATCTTTATCTCCGATACAACTTACGTTCTCAGGTTGTTGCATGTGCACATTTCATACACAAAAATAACCCACAAGAAAGCAGACATTTGAAACAAGTCTAAAATGCACGTTAGACACAATTCGAAAACGAAAAGTGGGGTTCCTTGTTATGGTGTAATGTCAACATTGTTTCCTCCACACAAAACCACGTATTTTACCTGTGGTTAACCTACATGTACGAGGAGTAAAGGAGGTGTTAAAATTGTATGCGACCAGATGTACTTAAGAAGCGTTTGACTTGGTGGGAGGGTTGGGTGTGTAAGTAGACCTTTAAATGGTGTCTATGACAAAAACAATGGATGAGAAATTTGGACTCAAAGCCAACTTGAAATATTCCATTAAAGAGGGAAAGGAGATATTCTAATTCCTGTAGTTGATTAAGAAGCAATAAAGAGCATTGCATACAGATATCATGCGACCTCGTTTTGGAGCTCAAAACTCAAATGCAGGTGAAATTGATCAACTGCAGTTACAATCTGCTCAGTGAAAATAATAGTCTTCACTGCACAAGGACGCTATTGAATCTGATAATGTTCAAAAAATTATAGAGGGTTCTATTGTTTAAAATCGGAATCCTTCTAATGCTAGCTATACCGTAATACGGTATTCGCTGATAGCAGAGCTGAGCAGAGAATGAACGGGAATACCAGCCGTTTCTTCACAATAACCATTGTCTAATAATCAAGTTGTAGAATGAAGCAGAAACCAAAACAGAAAATTATTATTGTATTTTGTCTTAATGAAATAACAGACATTATTTTTCAAATGTCCTGGAAACTGGTCGTATTAAAAGCATGTGTTTAAAAGCAAATTGAAATCCATTACACGAATGAGAAATTGAGTTGATGGATTCTAGCGACTGCCATGGCAACCGTATTGTTGAACGAAAAACACACATTATATTTTGTAAATAGCGCTGAATTCAAGGCGTAGAATATTATGCTCCATTCTGTAAATGATGCACATATTCGAGGGAATTGGCTCGGTTTCCTTTATGATAACTTGTTTTAATTTGTTGTATTTCAACAAGAGAAAACGCATCACTTCATTTGATAAAAAAAAATGTCCTTGTTCTCCCAAACTTTCCAAGCTATGTTAATAGTCACCGTTATAATTCTAAAAGAGTAATTGCCGTTCGGTTGATTAACTAAATCCATTCCATCCAATTTGTACCCAATTCTTAGCTTCATTTCTATACAAGATGAAATAACTAAAGAACACACGAAAACGAAGTATAACAATAATAAGCTAAAATATAGACTTGATATGAGGAGCATTTGACAAGTTTTCTAGCAAAGAATTGTTTTATTACATTAAGAACCCCACCCCTTCAAACCCTGTATTATTTACAAGTTAAATCTTTTCAACCCTTTGCTTCTATCTTGCAGCTAAATCAATGGGACAAATGTCACATTGTAAAACAAATTTAACGATTGTATGTGGCTCCGTTTTGTTCCTACATAATCTTTTAATATCCACTTCGATTCATTACTTGCTCTTATCTTTGCCTCAACGAAATGTAAATTTACGTTATGTTATTAAATGGCCGTATCGATGACACGTGTGTATAGATGAGCTTTTAGCAAGAAAACAAACAATTCCAATTATATTTAAAACCTTCGGTCCATATATTTTTCATCTTGAAAATGGTTATAAGATAAAATGACAAGTATATACTATCTAACAAGTTTTTTGGCCAGTCATATGGATGCCTATATTCGACTATACCAATATGTGATGGGACAGCTGCATTTGGTTGCATTGTATACTACCAGTGCTTGTGTACTGCTATGAACTTGAACCGTTGCTTATTGTTTGTTGATGTCTGTTTTTACAAAATGTCGGCAAAGTTAGAAGCTGCTTGAAAATGTTTCATGGCCTTATCCCTGACTTTCCTTCACATCAAACCCCAAGCTCAATTTCTGAGATCAGAGATTATGATTTGACAAAATACCCGGATCTTTACCCACCACACAGCAGATCATGTTTGTGCACGGATTCGTTTTACATTCCACCATGGAACAAAGTGGACATTGCTGTAAGGGTTGTCGACTCTTATCGGTCAGGTAAAAACGCTCTAGCACTGGTAATTGACTTTTTATAAAGAATTTTATCTGACTAGTGCTAGTCATTCCAAAATTAAACAAGCACGAATTTGTGGTATCTGACAGGTTTATTAAATTTATCTAATTGTTGGACTAAATAAAGTTTAAATTAAAGTAATAAACTATTTCTGAAATCAAACCTAAATGATATTTTGTTAATGGTCGAGCTGAGAAATCTGTATTCCCTGAAGATGAGCATATCCAGGAGACATTTATCAGGCACATAATGACTAAGGTCTTAGGAAAATGATACACGAGACCATTGACATATGTTGATGAAAAGAATAAATATTAATTGGTTTATTATCGAGAATTTCTTCTCTCGGATCAACAAAAATTGTGACAAACTTATCTTGTCAATCAATATACTAATTTGTCATCCTTAAGTTCGAAATGTTCGCATGGCTCGGTGTGATATCATTTCCGGTACACCTATTAGATGCGCCGATGTGTCCCTCATGGATTAACACTCCCAAAGGATCTGATTTGTTGATGTTTACCAGCCAACTGACTTTTATTTGCCTTGCTGTAATTATTGTCAGACAAGACTGGCTTTTTCCGTATCAATCCGCATATCTCCAGGGGAAAACTACGTTACTTGCTTCCGTTATAGGCAGACAATTATAACGACCGACGTGTGCTGTACAGACAACCGGTATTCTAAATAAAAAATTGCTGGCAGCCTCACAGTTTGTTTGTTACCTAAAGGATTTTAGCCGGTTCACAATGGCTTCGAGACATCTATTAAGTTGTCCATCAAATTGGCCAAACTAAATCCAACAACATGACATTGATAGTATTTTTTATTCTACGTTTGAAAGAAAGATTATTTGAACTGATACTTGATTCCGAACAATTTTGGGAATGATTATTATCATTTTACTCATTGTACTCATTGTGATGTAACCATTAAACGACCAGCGTGGAACAGGTTACATTCTCCGTAGATCGTTCGCCCTATAATATTTCTACCTGGACTAAAATAAAATAATCGCCTCCACTTATTCGACATTGGCCTAGCATATATACTTTGCCCTAGCCTATTGCCAATAGTATCTAGGAGTCATGGGCAGCAATAAATCTGTAATTTCATCTTTGTTTTCGTGCCTTTTGATTCTTTTCAGACTCAGTTTGTTTTTTGAACACGGCGCCCGGGTGATTTCCTTTCAACCGAAATGAACTGAAAGGCTCTCCTGTAAGTTAAACACCAAGAAAACAGTTAACTGGAACAACATTCTCTTATCACATGTGTGTTTGTACTCTTTACAAATTGTTGCAAAACAACATCTGGTTACTATTTATCATTACGTTTGCACAACTTGCATTTAGTTGAATTAATGTGAATAACTTACAGGGAACTATACCAACGTATGGTATCCCTGCCTCGAATCATGTCATCGGGAATCAAATGGCGGAGCAGGTAAGAGTTATTAATTGTTCAGATAAGAACACGATTCACAGTGTACTCAAAGAAGTCAAAACCATAATCACTACAGAAGATGAACTGTAATATATATAATAGCAAACATTGGCGAGTACAGAGCAATTCGTCCACTGGACCGTCCAACATCTAGGAAAAATTCGTCCAAACTTGTGGGGAAAATCGTCCATATTTATATTTTGGTTTATGTAACACGGAAAGACTGACAACGGTAATGGAACCCTAAAGAATGTTAATGTATGTTTTTTTACAAAACTATATGACTGTTTGTATTAATGTTATGTATTAAAATATTAATTTAATAAAGCTAGAAAAAGTTGTTTATTTAAATCTAGATGCTAGTTGTCCGCTCAGAAAGTGCGGCCACAGTAATACTATGCGCAACAAGTCAAATAAAAATAAGAAGCAACTAGATCTGTTTGTTGGTGTTTAGACGTTACGGTCGTAAATTTAAATGAAGTTTACCGTGGTACAGTGTGATTAGGAATTTACCCTAAAAGGTTGTTCAAACATTTGACAAACCAGAGCCAATGAACCACCCTTCTTCTAACTGACAACTTAGATTGACAGAACAAAAAAACAATAGAATTACAGGAAACATTAGAAATACATCACAAAGAGATCGACTTCATATTGTCCCTAAGCACGGAGAACACCAGGGCAACACGAAGACCCCGCCCCTCCAACCCTCTCCAAAACACAGGACACAGTATGTGGATAAATTAATGGGGTTTGTCACCACTACTAGCCATGAATGAACCAAGGCACAATAAAGCCAACGGCTTTCGCTTATGTTATTTCTATATTTTCGAATATTCTGAGATCATTGTTAGTTCTTGTACATATACTGATAGGCTGGTTTTCTGATATGACTTGCCATGCTAATTTATTATGTTAATGGACTATTTGTTAATAAAATATTCTGGAAAACATAAGAGAACGTAACTAGAGAAAGAGTATATATTTGTATATCGTTTCAGCAAAATCGATGTTTGAGATAACAAAAACATAATGATTTGCCTTAGACATTGTGCCTTACGAAATGGCTCTTGTCCAGTTTCTACCCATGAACACATAACACCACTGCATGGAGAGAATGGTGTTTTAAGACAAATCGTAGCTTGATATATCATGGACAGAAGACGGATCTGGGCTAACTAGCCAGCCGTAGACTTAATTTATATGGTAGACCAGACGACGTTAGTTCCATTACTCAAGTGTCCTATTTAAACATATGTGTACTTTTACTCAGTTTCCCGTTCGACAGTCTCATCAATATCAGCTCCAAGCTTAAGGTCACCATGAAGCCGGACGGGTTTTAAGGTATATGAGTGAGTCACACCATGTGGCCCCGGCAATCGTGGGGTGGTTTTTACGAGGTTTCCTCCCGGTTTTCCCCCGCAATGAGGCAAGGAACCGTGTTAAGTGGACAATCCGTCGTCATATAAGTGAAATACCCTTGAGTAAGACGTTAAACTCCAATCAAACAAACAAACAAACAAGTGGTGTGGAGAGTGGACTCCTGCACCCATAGGGTTGGCACGTCGTCATGTGAGAGGAATAACCTTAAGTACGGGTTCAATCCCCAATCAAATCGAACAAACATTATGTATTGTAAACCACAACGATTTAATAACGGGAAATGGCCAACGACACCGTCGCAAAAATCTTGTTTTTTTTATTTCTTGGTGTTGAACAGTTCAATTATTGTATTATTCTTGAATCAACGCATACCAATCATCTCCAACGAAGCGGAAACTCTGTTATACAATAGTATTAACAAGGTAAAGTGATTTATCTAAACTAGACGTTTTTGTTACCAATACAATAAAGGCTTTCGTGTTCATGTCATGTTATATCACAGACGGAATTCGACCAATAGAATTATGATAAATGTGTTTACACTGTAGACGCTAGTCTGCATAAATTGAGTCAATTCGATAATCGAAAACATTGTTAAGTGATAAACGCAGTGTGGATAGGTTTACATATGGTTAACACTTGTGTATGCTTTGCTTATAAGATGTTGTGGAAAGTTTAAAGATCAGCCTTTCAGATTAATGTATTACTGACGGTAATAACAAGTAGACGATTAAATGTAGAACAGATGTTCAAAATATTTCTGTCTCTAAAGATTTGTGATCATGTAGCTTAACAGCAGTTATGGTAAAGATGAATGTTTTGACTTGTTATCTAATTATACATGTATATTGGAAACCCGATGGAGGCAAGTTTCCTTTCTCTACATTAAGCTGATACATACATAGTTGGCTTTCAGTAAATTGTAATGGTACATATTTATTGGCCTTTCAAATAAAGTGACTCGGACAGCGTCGATAGCAATGATGCTATACAAGTCCTATTTAGATATGATTGTTCAGAACTGTCCGCTTACGGCGCAAATGTCCTGGCATTGAACTAATACGTGGTCAGTGTATTCTATCTACTTACAGGTTATACACTACCAAAATAATATGTGCATCTACAGAACCTTCAGCAATACAGAAGCACAATAGATTGGCTGTTATCGAGACCGGGATTTGCTGAAAGTGTCTTGTCAGAGAACAATGATGTTTAAGATTTATTTGACAGATTTATAATTTCTGACACAGCTGCCAAGAATATCTGTATGCCTAAAGTGTGTGGTGTACATTTTTCTACAAATGCTTAGTTGTTTTCATTTCGAAATTGTGCTTTAAAATGTACACAAACCTGATAAAATGTCGAGTGTGAAAATCCCACACAGTTTCAGATGGGATTAATTTGGGTTTGTCGTTTATTCGTATTTAAATTGCAAAAGGACATTTTACTCAACTTTATATGGCTATACACACATGGGCGACAACTTCATAAGTAAACAAGTCTGCAACCATATTACAGATAAGGACTGAAAAACAATGATTTTTAAGATTTCTTATTTCCATGTTATTGGACACAGCTCCCAATAATATGTGTGAAGGCCTAAGTGCGTTGTGTAAATTGTTTTTATACAAATTCTAAGTTGATTTCGTATCAAAATTGTGCTTTAAAATGTACACAAATTTAAAAAAATGTGGAGTGTGAAAACTCCACAGAGTTCGAAGAAAAATAAATGTGACAAATTTGGGTTTGAAGGATATTCGTTTTTAAATTGCAGTTAAAAAATACATGGAATTTTTCTTTTGGCATGTCACCAATGCCTTATTTTCGTTCAAAGGATTTTATATTCCTATAAAACGCTAATATCATAATATTTTAATTTGCCTTGTTTGTTGCTACAATGACTGACAAATACTATGTTATTAGAGATAAACACTGTGGTGTCTGACTATGTTTCAGAAGAAAAGGCGCCATTAAAACACATCCAAATGATTGATCGTTGTGTTGAAGTTAAAAGTAAAGAATAAATAGTTCATGGAAGAGAAACGATAAAAATTCCCTAAAAATCAGGAAACGTTTTGAAAACTCCTTATCTGGATAGCGGCAGTTGTTTTTTTAGTCATATCGACCGCTGTGCGTTTGGAATTCTGATAATTGCGCGGTGACATTTCTGTAATGGATCTTCACAAAACAAGACCGCCAACAAGTTTTTATAAAACACATTAACAATAGCTTGTGCGATTAAAGGTAAGCTGGTAATTTGGCAAGTTGAAAATCAATCAGCACAAATTTTGTCTGGATTCAATTTCATGCTCCCGGCGATCGGAACCACCTGTATTGTATTAAGTGCGTTGTTTCACATTAGAAGGGAATGGGTGGAGGTATCTCTCTCCTTGTCCCAAAGAACTTTAACGCCAATTGGTTTGTATGTTGTTTAACGTCATACGCAATGCTAAGTCGACCGTATTGTTCTGGATATGATACAGTCGAACTTATTGAAGGTTTCGTCAATCATCGTTATCAGGAATTAAGCGCCGCCCCCTTTTCCACAAACACAGACACCATGGTGACTTTCTACCTATATTTACACAAACAGCCAAAGTGTTTATTTATTTAAATTATAATGACTGCCTTAATAAAATGACACAACTGATGTTGGTAGTTGAGACTGACATACATGATGGAACTCGACATGGAGAGGACAAGGATTTTGTCCAGGCGAAACTTCCTTAAAATTTGGAAATTACTGTAAGACTTCTAATTTGAATAACTGATATTCTTAATCCTGATCATAAAAAAATGATTTACAATAGCCTTTGGCAATAACAATTGTCTCAGTTGCTTATTTTTATAAAACATTTCAACCAAAGCTGCTCTGTAGACTTTAGTAATGTGCTTTTGTAGAACTTATCCAACACAATTTCCCCCATTTATTGACTTTGGTTTTGAGATAAGAGAATCCTTAAAAGGATATTCCTGAAGGCTGCTTGTCTAAGGAAGGTTTTCCGGGCTGATCATATAAAATTGATGTACTTCGTTCATTATTTTCATTCAGACTCAAACAGCATTCGTTCCATATGGTTTAAAAACATAAATTACTGAACCAATGTGTCCCCGTGTATCATTTTCAAGACGATGATACATGCAGATAGTGGCTCGTCGGTTTATCCTCGGCAGTGAATGGAATACATTCCACAAAGTAGTGCCAGTGAGCTTTACAAATTACCAGATTAATATTAGGATTAGGATTAAGGACATCAGTTATTCAAATTAGAAGTCTTACAGTAATTTCCAAATTTTAAGGAAGTTTCGCATGTACAAATTATTGTCCACGTTATGTCGATACCCATACCAAAACTCTTTGACGTTTTGTGTAAATATAGGTAGAAGTCACCATGGCGTCTCTGGAAAAGGGAGCGGCGCTTAATTCCTGATAATGAGGATTGACGAAACCTTTAATAAGTTGGACTGTATCCTATCCTGAACAATACTGTCTGCTTAGCAGTGAGTACGATGTTAAACAACATACAAACCAATTATCGCTAAAGTTCGTCGGGACAAAGATAGAGATCACTCCAACCTTTCGCTTCTAATACGAAACAATGGATTTAATACAATACAGGTGGTTCCGATCGCCGGGAGCATTGAATCGAATCAAGGTTAAATTTGTGATGAATGATTTTCAACTTGCCATATTACCAGCTTATCTTTAATAGCACAAGCTATTGTAAATGGGTTTTATAAAAACTTGTTGGCGGTCTTGTTTTGTGAAGACCCATTATAGAAATGTCACCGCGCAATTATCGTAGAATCCCAAAAGCGCAGCGGTTGATCTGACTAAAAAACAACTACCACTTTCCAGATAAGGAGTCTTCAAGATTTTTCCTGATTTGTTAGTAATTTTTTGTCGTTTCTCTTCCATGAATTATTTATTCTTTACTTTTAAATTCAAAAGAACGACCAATCATTTGAATGTGTTTTAATGGCGCCTTTTCTTCTGAAACATAGTCAGACACCACTGTGCTTATCTCTGATAACATAGTATTTGTCAGTCATTGTAGCAACAAACAAGGCAAATTAAGTTATTATGACATTAACGTTTTATAGGAATATAACAGCGTTTTAACGAAAATAAGGCATGGGTGAGATGCCAAAAGAAAAATTACATGTATTTTTAACTGCAGTTTAAAAAAGAATAACCAACAACCCCAAATTTGTCACATTTATTTTTCTTCGAACTCTTCCACATTTAAGTTTGTGTACATTTTAAAGCACAATTTTGATACGAAATCAACTTAGAATTTATATATAAACAATTTACAAAACACACTCAAGCCTACACATATATTCTTGGGAGCTGTGTCCAATATCATGGAAATAAGAAATCTGTTGAAATCTTAAAAATCATTGTTCTGTTATAGGACCACCCCCTATTCCAAGTCCTTATCTGTAATATGGTTGCAAACTTGTTTACTTATGAAGTTGTCGCCCATGTGTGTATAGCCATATAAAGGAGCAGCAGGGGGGGCTAGCAAAGTAATTCTATTAGGCGGCGGAGGCGGCCGCGGAGGCCCCCAGCGGTAGTACGG
>JAQQZZ010105982.1:0-15929 GCA_030265115.1 Mopalia vespertina
GGTTTTGTGGCATCTAATAGCAGTTTAGAGATAACCATAAACAGGGTTTTGTGACATCTTATTACATATTAGAGATAACCATAAACAGGGTTTTGTGACATCTAATAGCAGTTTAGAGATAACCATAAACAGGGTTTTGTGGCATCTAATAACAGGTAAAAGATAACCCTAAACAGGATTTTGTCGCATCTAATAACAGATTAGAAATAACCCTAAACAGAATTTGGTGACATCTTATAACAGATTAGGGATAACCCTAAACAGGATTTTTGTGACATCTAATAACAGATTAGAGATAACCCTAAACAGGATTTAATTTTTTACATCTAATAACAGATAAGAAATAACCCTAAACAGGATTTTGTGGCATATAATAACAGATTAAAAATAACCCTAAACAGGATTTTGTCACATCTAATAACAGATTAGAGATAACCCTATACAGGATTTTGTCGCATCTAATAACAGATTAGAGATAACGCTAAACAGGATTTTGTGACATATAATAACAGATTAGAGATAACCCTAAACAGGATTTTGTGACATCTAATAACAGATTAGAGATAACCCTAAACATCTAATAGTGAGATAACCCTTTACACTGTTCTGTTACACCAATTAATATTTTAGAGATAATCCTAAACATAATTTTTGTGACCTCGAAATATGCTTTTGAGAATCATGCATGTGAAAGTTAAAACGTCTGTGCAGTCATGTAGCTAATTAATGGTTTGTTTGTTTGTTTGTTTGATTGGGGTTTAATGTCATACTCAAGTGTATTTCACTTATATGACGACGTGCCAGCCCAATGGGTGAAGGAAACCACCCTCAACACCACTGGCAACAAAAAAGGCAAGACGGGGCAAGTACAGGACAATAACAGCAAACAAATCGGCTTCCTGTTCCCCTTCAGCTCTGAGAGCACCAGGGCAACATGAAGCTCCCTCCAACCACCCACCTAATTAATGGTAAGTGCAACTCATTATATCATTAATTTTTATCTTACAGCTATATTTATTAATAATTGTTTCATTTTTCTCTCAACACTGGTTTTTTTGGTACTTTAAAATCTAGATTTTTGATGGTGATAGTCAGAATTCCACAGAGTTACTACGGCACTGTGGAAGGGGCCTGCCACCCAACCCAGTGATCAGATCATCTGGAAATCAAATGTTTATTAGAATGAGATCTGATGGCAGTGTTGCTTTGAAGGGATTTAAAGCGCAATATGTTAAAGGTAAGTATTCAGCAGGCTGATTCAATATACTGGCAGTAAACCTAACAGACAGTTCTTTATAAGCTGCTTTCCTATATACCTAGAAAGATCCCTTGAACACGTTTGTTCCTAAGAACATTCCAGAATGATTTCAAGCTGTTCATATTTTATTAACTCTTTGGTATTATAACTTTATTCACTTTTTGTCCATTGGTAAGTTTATTTCATTGTACGATGTAATATAAATATGTTTAATATACATGTAACACTAATATATTGTTCTTTTGGATTTTGTTTCCGTGATGGTACGGTGTCTGTGTGAGACATAAGTCAAATGAAATTTTTCTGTTAGTAATGAAGTGTTGTGTTTTGGACAGGTTGTGGAGGTACATTAAATGCTGATGTAGATGGACAGGTCACCTCACCTAATTACCCTGATATGTATGACTTGGGCAGTAACTGTACTTGGCTGCTACAATCACAGTCTAGCAGTAAGTAGTTTCTGTTCATACTAGACAATATTTTATATTAATAATAACTTTATTTAACAAGAAAAAATTACAGTCTAATTAAAAAATTTGCTCTTCCTTGCAGTCCTCGATAAATAATTTTTCATAAATTTAATAAACATAAACATATGCATATTAGTTTAACATTAAAACATGAGGACAGTATATAAATAAAAAACATCAAGAATTAGTAAAATCATCAAAGTTATTTAGATATCCTTAATACACCCCTGGAAAAATTGTAAAATTTCTCTTGACCACTTATTTTCAGGTAAAAAATTTCTTGCCCGATCCTACATACTGTGAATAAGGCTGGAAATATATTCAAAATATTTGTACAAACGCGAAATTGATCACCAAGCCAATGCTGCTGTTAACATATTATTCCTTCTTTAAAATACAGACCAAAATGTTCTGATTTTTTTTAATTAATGCCTGACCTGGGGGATATAACCATCTAGAAGCATTCTCAAGTGGGTGTTGTGTGAACCTCAAATACACACATTAAGTTCACCGTCTGGTCAGAAATTAATCCAACTCAACCAGATCACAATAGGTTGACCATCATCCGAACACATGGTATCTCTATATGTAGACTGATATGGAGATACCATGCGACATTTCATGGCTTTTTTGTGTTCTGGCCTAGTTTCAAATGCTATTGGCAGCATACACCCAAAATCATAGGACCCCAGCGTATCAGCGACGCTCTATCGCACAACAGTCACGTGTATTTGTTTTGATAGTTCTTTTCAAACATCTTCAGACTCTAAACTTTGATTAAAACCATCGCCGTCTTACCTCCATGCCTCGCGTACAGCCCGTCTGCATTGAAAAGCTAAATGGTACTTGATCGTTAGAAAATGCAAGACTCCAAGAAATGGAACAACTGGATTTGGATATTATTTAAACTGTGAACAGAAAACCTGCTCTTGATCATGTTTATAAGTTGATTTCGAGCACTGCTTTCAGTCATTATTTTCGCTTGGTTATAGACTCCTACTGTCGTTGAATCGGCCTATTTCATTGGCCGGTGAATTTAGGAGAGAACCCCAAATGGGACAAGATTATGTGCCCTTATTAGACTCATGTAACACGATAGAGATTTGTAATATGCCAATGTTAATACACCCATGTCTTAACCTTGGCTTGCGAAGATGTAGGTTGACTATACCTATTGTTGTATTGCTAAGGGTGTGAGCTAAGCAATGCATAATATAGTAAATATAGAATAATTTGTGAATGTTATTATTTTATGATGTTTCTAGAATTGCAAATTTTTGTAATTTTGTTTTTTTCAAATGACAGTTCAAAATTTGTGGATTCTATTGGTTGCGGATTTTGAAGTAACTTCCCTCTAGTGTTGTATACTTTTAAAAAATGAAACACACTGGCACCCGGATGTCAATGATAAAAGCTAACGACATATGCTGTATGTGTATTTTTCTCTATAGGGGAGAGGATCACACTAACATTTACTCATATGGACATAGAGGCCAGAAACGGATGTGATCGGGACTATGTCAGGGTTTTAGATGGTGACTCTTATACAGCACCTGAGGTTGATACTTACTGCGGCAACACCATTCCACCTCAAATAACCTCTCAAGGCTCAGCTCTATATGTCCTCTTCACCTCTGACCTCTCAGGTCAAAGGTCGGGATTCAGAGCGACATACTCTACATCCGTTTCAAGTAAGAAGAAATTAAGTCTCACAATGAAAGAAAATCATAAATTTTGTTAGATGAACTTACACAAGAAATATTGTTATGGATGTCAGTGTTATTTTACTAAAGGTTGTTATGTTTCTGTCAAATTTCTAGCAATGTTATCAATCGCTTTTAAGGACGGTCAATGGGTAAACACATTTTCACGGTTCAGGGTTTTTATTCCACCAGTCATGTGATCTGTTTGTTTTTCCAATGGCGGTAATGTGATTCAAATTGGAGATATAATTGTTATTGACTTGAAACTATATAGGTGCGACTGTTTTACGGTCTATTAGTAATAAAAAAAACATGAACCCAAGATCAACTGAAGATATATAATTATCGAAAATCTCTTCTACCAATTCTGAGATACATCATTCAAGTTATCAGAAACAGTGATTTATCAATCCCTAAATATACCATTATCAAAAAGCTGGATCTATCAATCCCCAGCTATACCATAGTCCCAACACTGGCTCTATCAATCCCCAGCTATACCATGGTCACAACACTGGATCTATCAATCCCCAGCTATACCATGGTCCCAACCCTGGATCTATCAATCCCCAGCTATACCATGGTCACAACACTGGATCTATCAATCCCCAGCTATACCATGGTCCCAACACTGGCTCTATCAATCCCCAGCTATACCATGGTCACAATCCTGGGTCTATCAATCCCCAGCTGTACCATGGTCCCAACCCTGGATCTATCAATCCCCAGCTATACCATGATAAAATGCCCGGGTCTATCAATCCCCAACTATACCATGGTCACAACACTGGATCTATCAATCCCCAGCTATACCATGGTCACAACCCTGGATCTATCAATCCCCAGCTATACCATGGTCCCAACCCTGGGTCTATCAATCCCCAGCTATACCATGGTCCAAACCCTGGGTCTATCAATCCCCAGCTATACCATGATAAAACGCCTGGGTCTTTCAATCCCCATATATATCATGATAAAACACCCGGGTCTATCAATCCCCAGCTATGCCATGATAAAATGCCTGGATCTATCAATCCCCATATATATTATGATAAAACACCCGGGTCTATCAATCCCCAACTATACTATGATAAAATGCCTGGATCTATCAATCCCCAGCTATACCATGATCAAACACCCAGGTCTGTCAATCCCCAGATATACCATGATAAAACACCCGGGTCTATCAATCCCCAGCTATACAATGATAAAATACCCGGGTCTATTAATCCCCAGCTATACCATGGTAAAATGCCTAGGTTTATCAATCCCCATGATCAAAAACCTGGATCTATTAATCCTTAAATATATTATTTTCAGAAAATTGGGTCTAACGATTCCTATATCCTACGTATGGCCCATACAGTATTTTCAAAATTTCAAACTATGGTTGTTTAGTTGCATATTTTTCGCAGGAAGAATCCCTAGGTAGTCGATTATCACAAACCTGGGTCTGTCAATCCCTAAATGTTTGATTACTACAAGGGTCTATAAATCCCTATATATTTGATTATCACAAACCTTGTCCATCAATCCCTAGATATTTAATTATCACAAACCTGGGTCTATCAATCACTAGATTAAGATTATCACAAACCTGGGTCTATAAATCCCTAGATATTTGATTATCACAAGGGTCTATAAATCCCTAGATAGTTGATTATCACAAACCTGGGTCTATAAATCCCTATATATTTGATTATCACAAACCTTGGTCCATCAATCCCTAGATATTTAATTACACAAGGGTCTATAAATCCCTAGATACATGTAGTTGATTATCACAAACCTGGGCCCATCAATCCCTAGATGGTTGATTACACAAGGGTCTGTAAATCCCTAGATATTTGATTATCACAAACCTGGGTCTAACAATCCCTAGATAGTTGATTATCACAAATCTGGGTCTATCAATCCTTAAATATTTGATTATCACAAACCTGGGTCCATCAATCCCTATATAGTCGATTATCACAAACCTGGGTCTGTCAATCCCTAGATAGTTGATTATCACAAGGGTCTTTGAATCCCTATATATTTGATTATCACAAACCTGGGACTATCAATCCCTAGATAGTTGATTATCACAAACCTGGGTCTATCGATCCCTAGATGTTTGATTATCACAAACCTGGGCCCATCAATCTCTAGATATTTGATTATCACAAACCTGGGTCTATCAATCCCTAGATATTTGATTATCACAAACCTGGGTCTATAAATCCCTAGATGGTTATTATCACAAGGGTCTATAAATCCCTAGATGGTTGATTATCACAAACCTGGGTCTATCAATCCTTAAATATTTGATTATCACAAACCTGGGTCCATCAATCCCTAGATATTTGATTATCACCAACCTGGGTCTATAAATCCCTAGATGGTTGATTATCATAAACCTGGGTCTATCAATCCCTAGATATTTGATTATCACAAATCTGTGGCCATCGTTCCCTAGATATTTGATATTACAAACCTGCTTCTATCAATCCCTAGATATTTGATAATCACGAACATGGGTCTTGCAATCCTTTAAATGTCTATCAGAAAGCTAGGTGAAGTCTAGTGGCCAACTTTTTTTTATATAGATTTTTTGAAAGAAAAGAGGCATTGCAAATTCTTTGGAGCAATACATTTATTCTGATGTTGAGGCAGACCAGAGAGGCATTTGTAGCAAGAACAATCTATATTTTAGATGTGTTAATAAGTGTGTTTTGTTACATGCAGCTTGCGGAGGAGATTTTACAGCAGAAAATGGTGCCTTTAATAGCCCCAATTATCCCAATAGTTATCCCGTAAATACTGAGTGTGTATGGACGATCAGAGCATCACCTGGAAACAGGATTCTTATATCATTCAGGTAAAAACCTTCATAAGGGGCCTTTTCAGAAAACCTAATAATCCAGAAATATTTGTTTTTAGAGTTACAAAAGCACCCTATGTCTTGGTTGCTTTGTAAACTGATTTCATTTCAAACACATACAAAATAATCTTTTAAAACATTTTATTAGAGGGGTATATATTTTAATAATGCATGTATATTGGAAGACCTTGAGCTAAAGAAGTGCATACATTTGAAGATTTCAACGTATTAACAAGGATATTTATTATATTTCGGTCCTTTAATTTGTGGTGTTTCAGACTGCTACAGTTGTTTATATTGTCAGTGTTACCGACTCTCTGTTAAACACTTTTGTTGAGAACCAATCAAAGCATATTGAAGATTAAGACTAGAAATGGCTCATAAAGATTTTGGTTGGATATTTCAAAGTGGCAACCCTCCACGAAAGGGCTTTCTTTTGTCAGTAGCTAGAAGGAGATGATTTGTATGTAAATAGCAGCTGATTAGTTACCCTACAGTTAGCCATTTTTTTCTATATATATTTTAATTGGTTCATCACTCCTGTAATCAAATTATTACATTTTCTTTGGCTTTCAGTATATTTGAACTTGAGAATCATGCCGCTTGCGACTATGACTATTTGGAGGTGAGGGAAGGTAGTGTGTCTGGACGAGTTGTCGGTAGATATTGTGGGGATGATTTACCATCAAATATCACAGCACTTAATGGAGTATGGATGAAATTCCGATCGGACGCCTCGTCAACAGGTGTAGGGTTTATGGCGCAGTACAATACAGGTTTGTTTCATACCCTCCACTCTTCATTTTGGACTACATGCATGTAGATTTAGTATTTCTTTTTACATCCACAATCAAAATATCGCAAATTGTTAATTTGTTGCAATGACACACTTCTATTGTAAAAGTGTGTTAGGTAAGAGTTATATGTTTAAATACAAAACTACTTAGGGGTTAGTTTATGTATTATGTATGCTGTCACTGATCTGCATTGTTGGTTTTAATTGTACCAACCTTAGCTATAAAACTAATAAATGATATTTTTTGTCGGTTAAAAGCCAAGATAATTAGTTCTTGACAGCAAAGTATATGGAGACCTGTTGAAGTCTGATCCTAGTTATACTGTGATCGTTCCTCTAATCCACCATGCTGAGTGCTTTCTGTTTCCTTTATTAGTGTATGGTGGAGATGTAACGGGTAATTCGGGTCAAATTGCCTCGCCCCTCTACCCGCATCAATACCCACATGGCACCAGCTACGCCTGGACCATTACTGTTGCTGTAGGATCACGAATCAGGGTTACATTCTTGATGTTGGACATGGAAGGATCTTTTGGTTGTGTGTATGATTATATCAGGGTAAGATTACTTATTACAAGAACTTGAAATCGGCAGCAATTGGATGGATTGGTATTATTAAATTAGTATTTAACATTTCTCAAAAAGTATCAATTAGAATATATATTGACTGATGTATATTTTGTTTCATTTATTTAGGCAAAATAATTGAAATGGAAATTTTTTTTTTAGATATAAATACTCTGTGAAAATCTATTGATTGCAGATTGTAACTTGTTATGTTCTATATACATTTTGAAAGACATTTAACCTTTTCACATTTGGAACTACACATGTAAACCTAATCTTACAACCAGAAGGGACATTATTGTTCTAAAGAGAAGGAATTTGTCCATGTGCCTCAGACAGCATGAGTTCCTTTATTCTGTTTATAGAAACCATCCTTAAGGACCTCCATCCCTTTTGAGGTCGAAATTGTTTTTTTTTTATATGTTTGTAAGAGCAATCTCTATTTTGGCCTACATTTTGTGAAAAAGTTATATTAGAAGTCCAGTTAGAAGTTATTAAATTTTAAGCTTAAAAATTTTGATTCAGTTCTCTGCAAGTGTATAGCTGGATGGTTTTTGCCCAATTTTTAGCACTTCATTTTTTGTCTAAATTTTATTTCTCAATGCTACATGTACACCCATAAAATTCGACCTGTTTTTTAGTGACATAATAATCCAGTGAAGGGTTAATTCAGCTTATGTTTTTAATTATTCATCTTTTAATGCAGAAAGCCCAATTTTGATAATGAATTTTAGGAAAATTGCTATAAATGAGAACTAGGCAAAAAAAAAACTGACCCTCCCTGTACACACTATGTATAATTTTGTTTTCCTCCCTGCTCAAGGACAGATAGTGAATGAAATTGTCATAGCCGCTTGCATGTAAGATTTGAAGCATTGTTTCTGGTGTGTTGTAGTCCGGGGAAAAGTCATGCATATAACCTATGAGTCTGTGATGACAGCTTTGTATAAAGACAGAAACTTCCTTTCAGCACATTGATTTGTGCAGATGATAACCTTTTGAGGATTTTTAATTCTTCAAATATTGAAAATCTTGTGCATGAAAATCTTTTATAGAGAGAAGAGATCAAACCATGTGGTACACGATTTAAATACAATAAATGTGTCCTTTGTCTGACTTAATTTCGATTAACTAAATCTATTCATTTTATCCCTACTAAGTTGTTCTTTGCCCTATGAATCTATTCAGTTTTGACCTACATGCATTTCAGTTCCGCAATGGTGGAGATGCAACCAGCCCCATTCTGAATAGTTTCTGTGGAACAGAAGTACCTGACCCATTTATTAGTACAACGAATCAGTTACGAGTTGAATTCCGATCTGACTTCTCGAGTGCGGGAAACGGGTTCCTATTTAACTGGACCATGACATCTGAAGTACCGGTTAGCACTACAACAGTGGGTCCATCAACCACCGGATGTAAACTAACTCTTTTTTTCTCTTCTTTTTTTCGCGTGTTTTTTATGTTATAAACATATTTTATTTCTTGTTAAAATTGCAACAATTATACTGGGACGTTGATAGTTTGATATTTTCCCTCTAAAATTGCTTTATCAATAGGTTTAAATAATTGTAAATATCAGAATAAATTTCTTTTGTTAAAATTATGTCATGTTCTTTTTTTCACAAGCTACCAGCTACATGTCTAATAAGAAAAAGAAATTCCAATACATTGGTGGAATGTAACTTTACTATTTATCTACAATTATAAAAAGATTTTGTATTGACTTTTAGTGCCTGGCTGTGGCGGTGAACTCGTAGCACAACACAATGTCAGCGTATTGACCTCCCCTAGTTATCCTAACAACTACCAAAATCGCCTTGATTGTACCTGGCAAATATCCGCAGAACCTGGTCACCGAATCTGGTTGAATATCACAGACATTAGCCTGGAATCCCATCGTAGCTGTAATTTTGATGTCCTTAAAGTCTACGATGGTAAGTTCAAAATGATACTCAAATTAAAAGTAACAAAAAAAAGCTAACAGTAAAGGAGTAAAACCGGTTCGATTCAGTGTTGTATTTTTATTTTTACTTGTTTTTTATTAACAAAATTTATTTATTTATTTTCTTGTTTCTTTACCTTAATAACTAAAATTAACAAATGTATGTGAGATTTTGTAACCAGAAAATGTGTTGACTATGGAAAACAATTGGAAAACAAACTGAACAAAGCCAATATTTCAACTTACAGCTCTATGTTTATTGATTAAGTTAATTTCCATATAATTATTTGAAATAGTTTTCCCTTGTATCTTTTCAATTAAAATTACAAAGTATAATAATTGAAAAATATAGGGTTATAGCCATAAACCTTGTGTCTCTTTTTGCATATATCTGATTATTTTGACAATCTCAGACCCCTGAGTCCTTGAGCTTTAGATTTGTCTGTGATTCAGCCGCCCTCACTTAGATCAGCAACAAAGGACTCATCCAACACTTTTGTGGGGGAGAAAAATGAAGCAAACTAGTTTTTTGTTTGGATGAAACAAAGTTATGAAAACAACATACATGTATATAAGTAAATAGTTTATAATTATCTGATTTAAGAGATTTATAAATAAATAAAATATAAATAATGTTTCCCAAAGCAACATTTAATGTTAGATTTATAGTCAATGAGGCTGGCAGAGTTTAAGGTAAACAATATTTCTTAAATGATCTTTACATTCTGCAATATTTAGTTGTATGGGATTTGTGCTCAACTTATTAGCTGTATAGTTTGTGTTTTAACAGAGGCCGAGGGTAGGAGAACGGTCTTTGTCCTGAAATACTGAATAGGGTTTAGTCATATAATTGAAAAATAATTGTATATACTAGGAATTAATTAGAAACAGATCGGATCTTATAGTTAGATTCTCTATTTTGGACATAAATATTTTATTGTGAACATTTATTTCTAACAGCAATGTTCAGCTCCGGAACAATTTTGGGACGAATGGTAGGTGAGTTCTGTGGTCGTGAGGGAAATGATGACCCAGTTGTTGTCAGTGGTAACAGAATGACCCTCACCTTTACAACTGATGGATCTGTTGTCCGCAAAGGGTTTTCACTTGACTACAAATCAGGTGCGTCCATTGTATATTTGCATTGTCAGAATTGAGACTTCAAGTATTATAATGTTGATAATTAATATTTTGGGTTTCTATAAACATATTTATTCTTTGTAATGTTCAAGTGTCATGTGTAATTTAAGATTTTATAAAACATAATGTTTATTTATTTACTTATAAAAATGCAAAGAGCCATCTTAGCCTAATAATTGATATTGATAATGACAAGTTTTGGAGGAATTGTGCCATATGGAAGATCTACTAGATAAGCTGTTATGACTTTGTGGATCTCAGGTATTCCATATTTTTTTTAGCTATATTTAAGCATAATTGTTTTGTTTGTAGTTTGCGGTGGTACAATAAGAAACACACCAACAGGGGAACTGCATTCACCCAATTTCCCCAACAACTATGGTAACAGCTTGAACTGCACATGGGTAATCACTGTAGCTAATGGCAGAACCATACAAGCGGCCTTTAGCTCATTTAGTATACAGACTTCACCTGTCTGTGATAAGGATTATGTGATGGTAAGTGACATTGTAAGATTTTGTAACATTGTAAAAATATACTAAGCTTATACTCCAAATTTCTAATTATAAAACTTTCAATTGCAATATATTCGAGCATGGGCCTGGATACATATGCTACTTTATTGTCCCGGTGTAGAGCTTCTCGTTTAAGGCCCATTTATTCAAAACGTACACAATACTCATATTTAACATGTGATGTCAAAGTGTCAATGAATTATAATTTTATTCAATTTTGGTAAATCAGAAAATTCTGATTGTAGTTAAAGCCACTCTATAATATTCACTGTTAGTTAAATGAAATGAAATGAAATAAACTGAAATGTGTGGAGGGTTGTTTCCATTGAAATTTACTGTCATCATAAGACTTGTAGAAGCAATGTTGAATTTTGAATTTTGGTGATGCAGGATTGTTAATTTGTTTTAGCTGTTGAATGGAAACAACATGAACTCCCCTCCAGTAGTAGATACAAATGATGGTAGACTTTGTGGAAGTAGGAGTCCGGTCGTGTCAGAGACCGCTAGTAACTCCTTATACGTCAGTTTTATATCTGATGGCTCTCAAGTCTTCCCAGGATTCTCTTTGACATGGAGTGAAGTGGAGGTGACATGTGGTGGCAGCCTCACCTTGACAAACACTATCACCAGTAGTATATTTACCTCTCCCAATCACCCCAGTAACTACCCTCACAATGTAGACTGCATTTGGGTAATCACTGCCCCGGCATCCGAATCAATACAAATCGACTTTGACTCAAACTTTTCTATTGAGCCCCATTCCAGGTATGAAATAGAGAATATTACACAGTGAGGTTTGAAAACATTAATATTGCTACAGTGAATGGTTTAAAGAATTTTCCACGAGACTCGAAGCATCAAGTGGGTTATTCTTTCCACCGGTCATGAGAGCAACATTTATTGTATTTAAACTTCATTGTGTAATATTCATTTTATTATTTATATCCACTATAACCATAACAAATTCCCCAATCAGCTGTGATCATGACAATTTAATATGAAAATGGGTCTGTGTACTCCTGAACATCATAAAACCACAATGTTTCAAACTTCATTGTAATCTGCACTTCAGTCTTGGAATTATGTGTGCATCCAACAATATATTTTCAGCCAGACAGAGTTAAAGTTCAGAGAGAAATAACAAAATGTGTTATTACACTGCTGAGAAATATCACTTTTATGTGTGAAGAAAATTCGATATTTCATTGGCATATAAATTATAAATGTTTTTTTGCTTTTATGTAAGAAGCAGTATGATTTCAATATAGTCATACTATCTTTTTGGCACTGCAGAACATCATCAATCCAGGAGCACAACATATTTCAGTATAATGCTTTAGGCCCTACCCTCAATTCAAATTGAAGTTAATGAAGTGGGGGAATGTCTGTGCTTTATTAATCATTTTCAACCATTAATTGAATTGGGAGAAATGGTTGGGATAGTCTTTGTGTGACAAGGTAAAACAAAATGTCATTATCCTGTATCATCTGTTTTGTAATACCTTTACATCTGGTTGTGTTACTGGTGTTTGTTTGTTTGTTGCCAGTGGTGCCAAGGGTGGTTTCAGCCACCCATCGGTCTGGCAAGTTGTCCTGTAAGTAAAATAACCTCAAGTCAGAATTAAACCTCAATCAATCAAAGAATCCTACATAAATCTAGACTGAAGGAAAGTCAGTAGAACAAAACAGTCATCAAGTTACAAAAGTTATCTGCACTTTTAAAGTTATTGTGAAAAGAATCAGTTAATTTGAATTACAGGTCCCTGAATCAGCAGTAGCTTGATAATTATGTTTTTTATTTTGTCTGTGAATAGCTGCAATTGGGATTACGTTCAGATTCGTGATGGCGGCACAGAAAATTCACGTGAAATTGGCTCATACTGTGGAAACAGAGCTCCAGGAAGTGTTCACTCCACCGGAAACGTCATGTATGTTCGCTTCAGGACTGACAGCAGTGCCACCCACTCTGGATTTAAGGCAACATACAAAATAGGTACTTGGTTAAGTTTTTCATTGAAATTTAATATTTGACAGTGTTCATATTTATTACCCTAAATCACCTCCAATTTCGTCCATAATATGGTAACTTTCAAAGTTATTTTAAGGACTAAGATATGGTTCCTGGGAAACAAATTAATGTTTTCTGAGAAATACTGATGTTAACTAACTGAAAAATGTTTAATCTGTCTCCCAGGAACCATTTCTAAGTCTTTAAAATTACTTTTAAAGTAGCCATACAGAAATTCATAGCCATAATATGGACGAAATTGGAGGTGATTTAGGGTATTATGTACATTTATCAATAAGATTGTATATTAACACTTACATGTCTGATTAATTGAAACCGTATTGCATAAGTAAAGAAATAAGATTTCAGTTCATTTTTAAAAGTATATACATGTATGTCAATGAAATTGAGCTGTAATTTATTTTTGTGTAAAATTGTGTTTTATAATTTTGATACGTTTTGTTAATATAATTAATTACTAACTTGGTACTTCATTTTTTATTGTAGCGACTTGTGGAGGCACTATTAATGGAGATAGTGGTTCTATTATGAGTCCTAACTACCCTTCATCTTATGACAACAATGCTGAATGTGTCTGGATAGTCAACGCACCTGATGGACATTATTTGACCTTCACATTTGAAGCATTTAACCTTCAGTCTTCCTCTAACTGTTCAAGTAAAGACTTTCTTGAAATACGAGAGGTGAACGCTACTGGTATGTCTCTTTCCAACATTATTCCACCTACCTCATAAAGTTTGGAAAAGTGATTCACAAATTTTCTATAAAACATATATTTTTTGACTCACATTAAAATTTGGAAGAAAAAGGCCTCCAAATTGGCTCATACTAAAATTTTGAGGAAAACAAATTCACTTTGAAGATAGTGACTGTTAACGTTAAATTTAGGTAGCTTTTTTAAAAATAATTAATATGTATTACTATGAATCTAATCTTTCTTTATGCTGTGATTAGGCAGGGCTGTTCTTCCCCCATCGTGTGGATCAACTCTACCAAGTTCTGTGGATACATCAGACAGCTTTGCCTATGTGCATTTTAAATCAGACGGCAGTGTGACTACAACTGGGTTTAAAGTGAACTTCCAGGCCAGTGAAGAAGGTACCTGTAACTCTGTCCTCATTCTGTTCTTTTTTCAGACAAACATAACTAGTATACAATGATGAGTTGCAGCCTTTATCCAGGAGTACATTTTTAGTTCAGCCCACAATGTAACATGTCGATGCTTTTAGTTTCTCACCTCTTTCTTTAAAAGCCAAATCAGTAAAACACATTTTTTAAATCGCCATTGTCAGATTTTCCTGTATATGTAAATCGTAATGTGATGTAAATTGTAAAAAACAAAATTTGTTTGGTCATAGAATGTGGAGGCGACTTAACAACACCCACTGGTACCTTCACATCACCTAACTACCCAGGGATATACGGTCACTCTCGGGTCTGTGTTTGGCGTATACGAGTACAACCTGGACGCCGTGTGACCTTGACCTTTAATGCTTTCAATTTAGAAGCATCCTCAACCTGTCGATGGGATCGTTTGGATGTAAGTTTTTTGGGCAACTCACAGCCGTTAATCCTGTTATCTCTATAAACACTGTGTACTTTAGACATTTAACTCAAGGGCTGCACATGAAGTGTTTAACAGGGAAGTATTGAGAAGTTTACATGAAAATTAATTTTCATACATAATTTGAAGTTTTTATTTGTTGTAAAATTCATTGGATTCCTTTTTTATGCAAAGCTAATTTGCATGTCTTGTAGGTTAAATGTCCTCAAGCATAAATGAAAATTTATTTTCATCTGACAAAACACGCTTTAAAAACATGATTCCAACAGTTGAAAAGTTCAGTTTATATTAAAGTTTTGGTTGACCAATGCTGAATTACATCATTAATAGAACTATTTTTTGTTTGTTCTTGATCCCTATTTAGTGAACTTGTGAGCTCTATAAGATGTTTGTTACACAATTGACTTTATTCTTCCAGGTATTTAATGGTGTACTAAGTTTTTCTCCCCGTATTGCCCGACTGTGTGGTGATTCCAGCACTCAGGTGGAATCAAGTGGTAATACCATGTTAGTGAGACTCACAACAGATATCTCTATAAGTAGTGGAGGTTTTTCTGCAACATACACCTCCAATCAGGAATCAGGTAAATACTAACAAATTCACCGGAGGTTTTGTGTTTTTTTAATCACATACATGTAACTTATTGATTTTTTTTCTCATAGAGTTAGAAGCTGTTTGTTGAATCTCAGTGGGACAAACACGTAAAAAAAAAACTTGAAAACTCACAATAAGTCTTCATAAATATTCATGAACAATAAATGAGTATGCATTAACATTGAATTTAATATAAAAATCTTTATGAGCTCAAATATTAAGGCTCGCGGCTGTGCCTTAGTGGTAGTGCGTGCACTTATTAATCCTACTCCAATTTACCGTTCAAGGGATCGAGTCCGTCTGTCAACCATCGGGTATATGAGTGAGTCACACGATGTGGCTTCGGCAATCATGGAGGTGGTTTTTACGAGGTTTCCTCCTGGGTTTCCACCATATTGAGGCAAGGAACAGTGTGAAGTGGACAATCCATCATCATATAAGTGAAATACCCTTGAGTACGACGTTAAACCCAAATCAAACAAAC
>JAQQZZ010105993.1:0-15925 GCA_030265115.1 Mopalia vespertina
GACGTGCCAGCCCAATGGGTGACGGAAACCACCCTCGACACCACTGGCAACAAACAAAGACAAGACGGGACAAATACTAAGCCACGGCCCCCGTGCTTCAGGGTAATTTACACATATGACGGCGGTGTATTCCAACAATAATAGACAACAGAACAAACATAACATGTGACACGTATTGATAGTGTTGGAAAGTTAATCTTCCTCCAATGTTAAGTAAAGGCAGCATTTCTAGTCTCCAAACAAACAGTCCTCACCCAGAGGGCCTGAACCAGTGGACTGTTGCGTTTGTGCGGTGTTGCACCCTGTTGTCCACCTATAACAACGGCGGCTTATTATTTGGGATTCTATTTTAATCATGTTGATCGAAAATACAATAACTTATACAGGCATCATGAATGTTTGATTTGATTGATTTGTGTTTCACGCCGTGCTTAAGGGTATTTCACGTATATGACGGCAGTGCATTCCAACAATAATTGAACACTAGCACAACCAAGATGTGAAGCGTTTCCATAATGTTGGAAAGTTTATTTTCTTCCAGTGCTAAGTAAAGACAGTATTGCTACTCGTCAAACAAACTGCCCTTAGCCAGAGGGATGAATGTTTGGACATACTTATAAAACAAATGTTTTGTGAAATCAAACACAGTAGATCTTACCAGAAATACACAGGCATCTTTGTAGTCTTTATTCTCGCCTTCATATAACACAGCATCGAAAGACCTTGTAGCGTTGGATTTCACAGTAAAAGTATCTTCGTCTCTGTCCCAGCATTTAATCTTAAACTGTAAGCTGATGTCACCGGTGTTCGTGAAAATCATGGGTATCCTCCCTTGATCAGTCAACGTACAGTCCGTCTCATCTAAACTCAGGAAAGAAAACCACACGTACTTGTGCATTGTTGCAATCAAGCATAGCACACATAACATATGCCGGATTTAACTTAAAGACGATGGACAGAAACTTCCATTATTTTACAAAATGGTGCATGGAATGCCGTGAATCTAACTGAATTTGTCCCACTAAGGCAAATGGACACATTAATGCAAATGACGCTGAAGTACCTATATACTTTTATGATCAAGTACACGCTGTCCAAATAATTCACACGCCAGATCGTCTTGGTAGCAGCTCATTAAATGCAAAGCTCAATCGTCAAAAAACAATGGTTGATTGGTGTTTTTCAACATGCTTTAATAAGGGTTCATTTGATCGTTGTTTAAAATCGTTCGCAATGGTATTTCACTTGTATGATGTCGGATTGTCTACGTCAAACCGTTCCTTGCCTTATTAAGGTGGAAACCCGTGAGGAAACCTCACAAAACCACCCCCACGATTGCTGGAGTCACACCGTGAGAGTCACTCATACCTGTTGGTTGACAGACGGGCTTTCATAAGGGTTAGTTCACTTATATGACTTTGGTATATTCCAACACTAATGGACACTTGCACAACCGTAACGCATGAAGTGTTTTGATAATGCTGGAAAGTTAATCTTCCTGCAGTGCTTAACAACGCCAGCATTGCTACTCTCCAAACAAACTGCCCTTAGACAGATTGCAAAAACAGCAGAGGGACGTTTGCCTTGTAATATATTCCGGTATCAAAACCATGTGATTATCGCTTCTATTTGTTTGTTGGTTTGTTTAGGGTTAAACGTCTCACTCAAAAGTACTTAACATATCTAACGGCGGATTAATCATTTTATATGGGAGCAAACCTGGGAAATTCCGCAAAGGCGAATGACTCCCGCGAAGATCGGGGGTCGACTGGCGGCCCGAGAGCAGTACTTACGTCGAGAATATATGGCTTAGATGTATACTCATTATATATCTGGACATGAAACATGCTGGTGGGAGGTTTAGTATTAACACAACCCAGAACTAAGAATTCACGTTTTGTCTTCCAGGACGGCAAGTTGGAACACCCTTCGACACTTTCGTTATCAAGTGTTACTTTCGTATAGTTATCTCCGAGGTGAATGGAAGCAATAATATTACACGAAAACGTGTAATGTTAACCGCCGGATGTTTTGTTAGCATGCGTGGAAATCAACCAAAGTATACTCCACGTATTTGTATAATTGTTTGTTTGGGGATTAACGTCGTACTCAAGGGTATTTCACTTATATGGCGACGGATTGTCCACTTCACACTGTTCCTTGCCTTATTACGGTGGAAAACCGGCAGGAAACCTCGTAAAAACCACCCCCGCGATTGGCGGAGCCACATCTTGTGACTCATATAGGCCTACCTGAGGGTCGACAGACGGACTCGATCCTGTGAACGGTACATCGAAAGCTCAGAAAGCGCACTCGCTAACCACTAAGCCCTGGCCGCAGGCTTGTATAAAAAGAAACCCATCAAACAAGCCTGTTTCTCCGGTAAAACCACAATTAAACAAAACACTGTTCCTTTTTTATTTATGACTTGTTGCAAATAATTCAAATTTCATCCGCTGTAAGTAATTTAATAATGATGTCGCTCCAATGACGTCATCATATCAACACAAGAATGGAATTCAGACGTAAACAATAAACACGTAGTTAACTCAATCATATATTGAATGTAAATCAATGCGAGTTATCTCCCGTGAAATATACCGCTTTCCATCAGAGATAATTTACGGTAGGAAAGTGGCCGAGGATGTTCAGACATGCCAGGAGAGCCGAATGTCTTGTGGATGATATCTACCAATAATGGACCAATCAACTCACAACCAACAAGATTGTAACCCGACCTACCATACGGATAGAGTGAGGGATTAAACTATATATGCTGGTTATTGATTTCAATTAACCAAAATGATCAAATATCAAAGGAATATAAAAGCCAAAGAAAATATACATACATGGTAGAAGTCTTTTTGGAGGATCGGACCTAGAAAGTAACAATTAAATGAATTGTTTATTTTTAGAGAGTCATTAATACAAAAAGCGTCAGTTCACACAATAAAGAGATGTCTTCGAAATTTAATATAATAAAGAGTACTTCACTAGCAATAGGAGTAGCATTTGTGAAGTAGATTAGATTTGGTTGGATCAACTTGGTGATTAGGTCACTCATTTTCCCGTGATTGATTGGTGTTTTGCGCCTTGCTTTAGGGTATTTCGGTTACATATGCCGAATCCTAGCATTACCTTCTGTCACAGTATATGGTCTCCTCTGTGTAAAACACCTCGAATCTCTGTACATATAGCTTCAGGACCTCTACACCATCAACATCGGAAGGCTTCAACATAAACATAAGTATTTAACCTGTGTGGATCAAAGTTAGAAAGTACCATAAAATGAACCAAAGTCTATTTCGTGGGGTCTTCTTTTAAGGATGTTTTCAATTGAATTACAGATAAACAGACAACAGTCCTCCATTTTAGAGTAACCTGACCTCTAACGTGAACTCATAACGGGTTTATCCAGCAGAATGATAACGGATTTAGGTCTAACGTTGTGCTTAATGCTATCTATTTCATTCGCCAACAGCAAATTCACACAATAACAACCAGGAAATAGTATATATTTTGCGATGTTAAAGAAAAAAAATCCGTCCATTTTTTTTTAATGAATCCAGCAGTGTTGCCGGATGAAACATACCGTTTGAAGAGGTTCAGCTAAATGGATGGCAGTTTAAGACATTAAACGATAATCCTTACAAATCAGTCAATTGTTTAACCAAGATATCTTCACATTTCGTGAAAATCAAGCCTCACTTATCCTAATAAATTACTAGGTTGATTGATTGCCGGTTGGTCCTTCTGTTACTCTTATGATGTGGTGCCACCCAAACGGAAAGAGCAAACGACCTCGACTCGTCTGAAATCATTGACAAAACAGGATAGTAAAGAGACACAAAACAAACATACTGTAACGGATTCGATTTGTTTTGCAATTTAGCCCTTTATTCCAATCCATATGTTTACCTTAAACAGACAGGTTCCTTCGAGAATGCTTCCTTCTTTAAAACGTGTAACTGCAACTTCAGTTTCGTTTTGTGCTTCAACAACAATCTTCTGTTTTCCTCCGACACACACCAAGTTGAAGGTCAAAGGTAAGTCGTCAAAATTTGATAGCACGACAGTGACAGCACCCGATCCATCAGTCACACAAGATGTGTCATCTGCGGGGAAAACGGGTGACTTAACGGTATATTTATTTGTTATTGTTTGCATCTTTGTTTAAACAAATGAAGATTTAGTAATTGATTGGTGTTAAAAGGGGAAGAAAAAAATAATGTGAGCCATTTTTAAGTCTTATCAGAAGGTTTGAAAAATAGTGGTTAAAGTTTTTGGATAGCTTTTCTAATAATATTACAGTCAAATTTATACTGACTTGGTAACTCGCGCATGGATGGAAGATGCCATATCATTGCTGTATCCATAGCATTGACTACATTCACAATGATCGCCATTAACAGTATTTATCTAAAGAAATTGACAGAAGATAATCGTAAATTTAAGTGAATACTTAATGAATACTAGTCTATGATTGATAGAGAAAAACGATATGGCATGAACGGTTCGCCAGACAAGAGCTGCCAGTTATCAATGTCAGTTACATCAGTTCTAATGAGACTATGAACGCTATCCATAATCTCACCTTTTCCATAACTGCTGATTACAGGCTATCTATCCAGATTCATCTAATTTGTTTATGTTTTCTTCCTCTTCTACGCTTTTTCAGGGGTATTTCACCTGAATGTTGGCGCTTCGACAGTATGCATCGGTTACAGCAGCCGCAAAAAGGGATTGTTGTGTAAGGATATTTCACTTAAATGACAGCGGTGTACTTCCAAAGAGATAACAATTGCACAAGCATAAGGTGAAGTGTTATATACAAATGCTCAGAGTGAAAATTAATGTTCCTCCGTATAGCGAACACCATAAATGCACAACAATTTTACTGACTTTAGCCATGCGTATAATGCGAAGCCTGCTTGATGTATTGCCATTTTAATATTCCCCATCGCAAAAGTGATTTGTTTGATTAGGGTTAAACGCCGAACTTAAGCCGTGCCAGCCCACTGAATGAAGGGATGCACCATCGACACTACTGGTAACCAGCAAGATAAGACAGAACAGTAACACTACAATCATAAAATGCAATACAAACACATCACAACCCGATCGGTTTCATGTTGCCCCATCGCTAAGAGCAACAGAGAGCTCCCTCCCAAAGCCTTGCCCATTGCTAAGGGATTTGTTTGTTTGATTGGGGTTGAACGTGGTACTCAAGGGTATTTCACTTACATGACGACTGATTGTCAACTTCACTGTTCCTTGCTTAAATACGGTGGAAAACCGGGGGAAATCTCGTAAAAATGACCGCCAGAGTCACATCTTGTGAATCACATATGTACTTGATAGCCAATAGGCCGTGGTCCATCACAAATAGAAAACAACAACTTATTTCTGCTACTTATGGACAGGATGAACACTCCATGCACAAGTCGACTTTTCAATGCTCTTCGTTTGCGGTCTATGGCAATTTATACTTACAGCGGTACTTCATGGGTACACAGTTGATCATGCTTGCCTGTTGAAAGAAAAACACATAACTCAATCTCCTTTACTAGTGTGTCATTTATGGCATAATTTGTTTCATTGACTCTGGTATAACATAGTAAGGTTATTTCATTCATATGACAAACGGCCAGTCCAACGAGTGAAGGAAACCACCCTCGAAGTTACTGCCACAAACAATGACAAACAAGGATAAACCCAGGAACTGCAATGCAATCACAGATCTGCTCCCTTTGCCCCTTAGCTCAAGGCTTCAAGAAACAGCCTTCCAATCGCACTCGCTTGTCATAAAATTGGTTCGTTTGTTGGATAGGTTTAAACGTCGGACTCCAGTGTATTTCACTTATATGATGGCGGAATATCCATTTTACATTGTTCCTTGCTTAGATATGGTAGAAACCCGGTAGCAAAACTCCTAGAACCCAATCGCCCGATTGCTGGGTCCATATCGTGTGACTCACGCATTGTTATCAGGCGGACGAACACGTGGATGGTACATTGAAGTAGGATATAACCACTAATCTATGGCCGCGGGCCGTGACCAAGTGGTTAGAGAAATAACATTTTGTTTGTCCCCCACTCTGGTTTCTGGTTAGCAGAACCGGATTTCTGGCTAGCAGAACCAGCGCTCTGACCATCAGAGCTACAGACTAACGGCAGAACAACCCATATTCATCCAAGTAAAAGCTGCATAGTTACATATTTATGTGAGTATACTTACAAGGAAGATAACATAAACCGCCAACTCCAGGTGGCCCATGCTACAAAAAAAAAAGACAAAACAATTACTTTTACTAAAGTTTGTTTGACTGGATTAAGACGTCGTACTTCAGGAGATCCCGCTTATATGACGACGGATTGTTTATTCTCAACCTGTTTTACTTAATTACAGTGAAAACTTTGGAGAAAATATTGTTGAAACCACTCTCGAGATTAGCTGAAGTACAAAAACAGTACATTGCAAAACAATCACAAACAGAATGACTGCATATTGTCCTTTAGCCCAAAGAGCACAAGGGTGACATGACAAACCCTTCCAACTCTCCGGGATTCGATACTGTGTGCAATATACCAATTAATTGACATTACAGATCCATTTCACACGGTTTATTGATTAAAAACGACGGCAAACAGATAGGAAACCTCTTAAAAACCACCCTGTCACATCATGTGATTCACTTATATACCCGATGGTCGACAGAAGGACTCTTTACCTGTGAGCTAACCACTGCTGCAAGCCCACAGATTTGATTGGTTGGTGCTTAGCGCGGTACTTAAGGCTATTTAACTTATATGACGTCGGTATATTTCCACAGAGTTTACAACACAACCATAATGTGAAGGGTTTGTATATTTTTTCCCAACTCTGTTGGCAAATTACTGTTTCTCCATAGCCTACAGCAACAATATAGTTCAGTTATACTGCTCTTAGTCAGAGGGTAGGACCCATCGATTGAGTGATTGATTGGATATGTATTATAATGACCTTTAATTGACAGAAGCACAGCCAAGATATTAAATGTTTTCATGTTGAAAAGTTCATCTTTATCCAGTGTTAATTACTGTATAGCCACTCTTCAAACAAACTGCTCTTAGTCAGAGGGCCCGGGCCCACCGCCGAAACACCAGTAATCCAATACGCTAACCACAGAAACACGTACCGTTTTACTTCGGACGGACAGTTTTTAATTATGTGCAATAAATTGTGGAATTTATCATCATGAGTTTACCTGAGGATACAAACAATCGAAATCAAAGAAAGTAAAGTGAATGCTGTGTTATAACTGAAAAAGAAAAAAATATATAAATGCAGGCCGATTGGTTCACATCCAATGCCAGAAAAATGTAGCAAGAGGATAAAAGTGTGCTGAGATATGGTAAAATTTGTGCCAGACGACACCGTGTGGAATGTAGCAAATTTGGTTATGACGTTGGGTTTCTTTGCTTGTTTTCATAATTTTGGAACATGGTAACAGCAACAACGTATCCCATATTAGATCTTTCAGCAAAATTAAATTAAAGATGCTTAAATTTCTCCAAAAAAAAAAGAATAGTAATTTATACACAACCCTAAAAAAAAATATTTTATGCGCGGAAGGCACCGGTCATAAACCATATCAGTCATTTGATGTCAACAGACACAAAGTTTGGGGAATGAAGATCTCCTCTCACAATCATATTTTATATAAATGTCCGTGACCTACTTTTCTGCTTTCGCGTGGAGATCTTGGACGTTACATCGGCGTGTCGTGGATACATGTGGAGTCCTTCACTTTACAGGGTTTGTGTCAATGCGATCAATGATGATAACTTGTTAGAAAGTACTGTTTCACTAAATCTTTCACT
Organism: Mopalia vespertina; assembly: GCA_030265115.1. Taxonomy (NCBI): domain Eukaryota; kingdom Metazoa; phylum Mollusca; class Polyplacophora; order Chitonida; family Mopaliidae; genus Mopalia; species Mopalia vespertina. The sequence goes on from JAQQZZ010105993.1 coordinate 7,864, forward strand.
GAAAGTAGCATTGAATTTTAATATCCGCATTATGCCATGGCGAAATTGTTTATTTCAGTGCTCACAGTCTATACAAAGCCGATGTGTTTGTGACGTCTTTGCATTTGTTCTGTATTTGTTTGTTGACAGTGGTATCTATTGGGTTGACCAGCCGTCATGTGAGTGAAATAACCTTTAGAACGGCGTTAAACACCAATCTAACAAAGCGAAATAGTTTAATTTGTTTTCATCAACTTAAACTTTTCCGAACGATGCATATTAAAAATGTAGCTCTTGGTTTACCTACAAAACGATTTGTTGTGTCTGAAGTTATTAACAGGCGGTTTATGGAATAAACTGTGCTGCGTCTTTGTTTGTTAACCATATCATCGGATCTGACACGATGTCAGGAGTGAAATGAACTTAACTCCGATGCCATACCTCTATGTAACAGAAAAAAAAAATCATATTAAAAACGTAGATATGCATTTACCTGTGAAACTGTATCTAACTTTATTGTGTATGAAATTATAATTGGACAGTTAGGGAAGGAGCGGTCTGTTTTTGATGCTACCGGAGGTAAATTGCAACATGAAGCCGATCGGATTGTGATGTCTTTGTATGGAGTCGTATTTTGGTATTGTCTTGTCTTGAGATTGTTAATTGTCAATGACCTCGAGAGTGGATTCATCCGGCCTTCGGGCTGTCATGCTGTAATTTAAGTGAAATAACCTGAACTACAGAGTTTCACCAAATAAACCGACAGAATGTGTTAAGAAGTCCGATTTTAATCACTACTACTGTCGAGGAAGCACATTAAATGCATCTTTAACACTTTCTTTAAACATCAATGTTTACTCTTTAACAGATGACGGTTTGCATCAAGTTCAAAGGGCACGCAGTTGTGCTAACGACGTTGGTTTGGGTAGGTTAAGTTGTTTATAACTTCGTATTACCTTCAGCAACTTATCTGCAGCAATGCGATAGGACATGTTGATTTCACTGGCAACAGGGTGTGGGGAAAAGGGCGTTAAGACTGTCGGTAACTGCTTTTAATGTTGTTTTGTGGGCGGGGGGGACCCTGGTACTCGTAGAGCCAAGATAAATCAAAGCTAAATTGTGTGTTTTGTCATTGTATTGTATTTAGATTGTCCTATCTAGTTTTTGTTGGCAGTGATAGTGGTCGTGGTTTCTTTCACACATTGGACCTGTATGTCGTCATATCGGAGTGTTTGTCAGAAAAATTTGTTTATTTTTTATACAATTTGTAAATTGTATGAAAAATAAACAAATCTTTCTGAACACATGTCAAAAAGGAAAGACGAATTGTAAGACAAACGAGGCACTGGTTTTATGCCCATGCAACGAATTTCAAGTTTCTGAGACTGATACGTTTTTAGAAATAATCCTTTTCTATTTAGAAATCTGAAGTGTAAGAATTAATCCGTTTAAAGTTGGAATTATAGTCGAAACTTGATTTCACAGCTAGTCGTTCATAGAAATATTGAGTACTATCAGGTATAATAAACATTACGTGGGTGGTTTTCTTTTTAATAAGTGGAATTACATATCCACATGACAAAACACCGTGTTGAGCCCTAACTATCGTGATAGTTCTTTATCTTGTCATCACTGCTACATGTAACTGTACAATTAAGTGATTGGCTGAAATTATTTATCATCGGAAAGTTAAAATTTCAAAGCATAATTTAAAGAGATATTTACTCTCTGTTTTGAAACAAAGGTGTATAGCTTGACTGTAACCGATTTTTTTAGTTATATAGACTAATCAATAATTCCGCTTGACCTGTTGATACAAGCAATTGCTCTGCTGGCTTTAAATGCCAGTTCTGTATGGTAAGCCGTTTCATCACTCCTATTTTTATTCTACACATGTTCAATTTTTTTTTCACATATGTAAAACTTTTTCACATATCGTCGGCTGACAGAAGTTCCGATCTCCTAAAGATGACTTTTCCAGAAAATCGCTTCTTAAACTTTTGTTGAATTCTAAAAGTACTAAATGATGGCATGACCAAACAAAATTTCAACAGGGGACACCTAAACCAATCTATAAGGTGCTCCTTAACAAATTGTGTTACAATTAGCTGTAATTTTCATGTAATTGTAGATAAACAAAATTATGGTCACAAAAGTTGGAGGCACATCTGGAATTGCATTTAGGAGAAAACTACTATAGTTACATCATGGATATTTATAGACCTGAAAGAAGGTCACGAAAAAAACAAAGCCATGCTATTTTTGGCAAATCACAAAACTTATGGGTTTATGGTTGATATAAAATAAACCTTAATTCAACATGTGGAAATCTTTTTCACCTATGTAAAATAAAAATGCCAGTGGAACTCTTTGTACATATGTGAAAAAAAAAGCATCCAAGCCAACAAATACAGATTTCTCCCTCAGAGCCTCAGTATGGCGGCAATAAATGTGACCCAAAACTACAATCTGATCAGAAGCACATCCACCCTCTGCGTTTCGGAAAGCATTTATTTTCTGGCTAGGAATAAATCAGGGAAACTACATTTCTTTAATAGGTCTACACTTGCGACAGATTACATGGCGAGCATTACTGCGTCTTATTCATCCGGAAAATAAACTGATGTAGACTACAATAAAAATAATGAATACGAATAAACCCGTCATCGGATATAATATTCACTTTTATCTGTCACCATAATTGGCATTAGTCAGAATAGAAAGTATGGTTTTGTGTTTCAGCCGTTGTAAGACTAAATATATGCTAGTGTAAGACTTTTTGCAGTCTGCGCTTTGCTTTGTTGTTGTAGTCTCATCTGTCTCGACTTGGGAGTGTGCCCTGCTAAGGCTAAATGTGCACAGCTTAGCCTGTCAGTGGAGCATATTCCTAGTGTCTTTGCATTCGTCTTGAAAGTCTAAACAAGACGATAGGAGCAAAAAACGAAGGTTGTATACGGTCCCTTGTTTTGGGGAGAAATCGTTTCTCAGGAGTTTTGATAACTGTAACTCTTTTGTACATATGTAAAATAAGTTTATTTTATATAACTGATATTCTTTTTCACATATGTGAAATAGTTAGGTTTTTTGTGTTTTATTTTACTTATGTGATAAAGAATTAAACATATGTTGACAAGAATATTACATAAAAGACTTTTATTATATATATGTGAAATTGTTTCTCACATAAGTGAAAATCGTTTTATCATAAGTAAAAGAGTTTCCCATATGTGAAAAAGAACTGTACATAAGTAAAATAAAGCAGAATTAATTCGACATATGTAGAATAAAGGTAGAAGTGATAAAACGGCTTGCCATAGCCTGGAAATGGGCAGTATTTTAACACTTTTTTCAAGGGGAATCAGTTTTGCTTTAAACGCCTTTAAACTGTTCGGTGATTGAAACGGTCTTAGACCCAGGCCATGTAGGGGCATTCCGCTAAAAGTGTAGCAAAGCCGTCTTTCATTAGCACTAGAGGACGGTTAACTTTAAAACTGTATCAAAACAGTATACATATTTTGGTTGTGCTGGTGTCAATTATTGTTCGAATACAACGCCATCATATAAGTGAAACTTAGTTTGAGCACGGCGTACAACATCAAGCAATCAATTCATTTTAGTCTCGGTTCCATATATGTATGCATGTCTCATGTAAATATGTTTCATTTTCAGCTGTCTGTCGTACGGACACAGCTGCAGAACAACGCCTGTAAGTTAAGCAATGATTTATACAAACTCATTTATAGCAGGTATTGTTCTTTGTTTTTATTGGATTTATCACATCCAACAAATGTAAGTGTCATCCCTGTTTGTTTTTACCAAACACAGGAACAGCCAAGTCATTAGATCAGCCGGATTCCAGTGACAATCGCATGAAGCCAAATGATTAACCAGGACTTGAAATTAAGTTTGAGGGCATTAGGAACTGATGGTTTTATCAAGGCTGGTGTTATCAACGCTCGTTGTCCACCTATACGGATAAATACTTATTGAGCCCTCTGGCTAAGGGCTCGTTGTTTGAAGAGTAGAAATTGCCATTGCTTAGCTGAAGGAAGATTAACTTTCCACTAGTATTAAACCCATTCCTATGTTATGACTGCGCTAGTGTCAATTATTTGTGGAATACACTGCCGTCATATAAGGGAAATACCCTTAAGCACGGCGTAAAACGCCAGTCAATAAATAAATTAATGTTAATTACGGTGGGTAAATCCGACTTTTTCGCGGGAGGAGAATCTTCCAGAAATCTGTATTCAACAGCGACTTCCACAGAAGCGTAATTGTACGAGATTCTTTTTTTTCACCCTTAAAGTATTGAAAAGTGGGTCATGGGAAGCTATTTAAAAATTCGTCAATAGAAGGCCTAGAAAACTTGTAATGAAAATAAAATATTTACGTAGATACAAAACGAACTTATGCGGGGGACACACGGGCGATTATAATCGCCCGATCGCGGCGATTGTACCAATCGCTGAAAAAAATTTCCACATGTGTTCAGGTCGGCGACAGCGATTATGATCTCTGAAGCCGTCCGGCTGACCAGTCGGTCGGATCAAACATGTTTGATATTTTCGGCCGCAGTGATCGCCCGTGTGTTCATGCAAGCGACTACAGTCGCGCGAATCAATGCTGTTAAACCAATCCGAATTCGAGTTCTCCTCACATGACACACGAAATGGCAACCTCCACGAATGAAGTTTGGGCGATATATTTACCAAATACTTCTGTTCTTCCATCTAATTTACGTCTTGATACTCTTCTGATGAGTAAATATATTTCCCTTTTAATCTCGCCATATTCGATAAATCACGCGGCTTATGTTGCTTTTTTTAAAGGTAAAAAACACTCCGGATCGCTGGTTCAATCGCCACGTGTGTGTGCCCTCAAGTCGGCCGAAAACTTTCGCTGGCGATCAGATCGCCGCGATCGGGCGATTATAATCGCCCGTGTGTCCCCCGCGTAAGATATACCTTAAAACAGTAAGGAAATTGACAAATCAAGCTTAAGAATAATACTGCAGCTAAAACTAATAGATATGGTTGATTTCTGTTTCCAGACCGCACAAATTGTGAGCCTGATGGCCGAGGTGTTGTGATAATATATCTGGAGAACATCCGGGACATTGATGTAACGTTTGTGGTAGAATGTTGGCAGGATAGTTACAGTATCGCTGTACCGGCGGGAAGACAACTCGCGTACCCCACCATGTTGTATGAAGAGGGAGGACCGAGGGGAAACTTGTGTATGTTCAATGTGAGTATGCAGACCACTTGGTTTTAAACCATATTGTGTAATTATATTCAGTAATAATTCCTTAAGTTGTACGGTCGGCGGACGACAGTTTACATTTGAACAAATACACCGGGACTATGTTCATGTAATGATCTCCTGCACCTACATGTGTACAAACCACTTCAATTCATTTATTTTTCATCCAATTTAATCATTAACAAGCTTTTTAGCTGCTGAGTGTAAACGTTACTGCGGGAGCTCAGCCACGTGCTTCTAGGAAGAACATGATGGCGCTGGTTTATTTCAACAATACAGTCTGTTGAAAATCTAGCTGGTAATTCGTGGTTACAGAAATTGGACTTGATCCTTAAACTCCAAATACCATTTTTGCACGCTGGTAACCTGTCCATTTATTAGGCGCATTCGACTGGACGATTTCGTTGAGCACGTAAAAAGCTGCGCAGAACTAAAAAGTACTTCACGAAAATATGTCCGTCGAATCGATTTCTCGCAAATTAATTTATGTCCAATATAGCGACGCCCTTGGGTGCTTGTCGGGCATTAATTGTCAATCTGCGCATTCGACTAGATGTTTTCGTTAAACACTATGAAGCCGTGTTTCTAACTTCTACGATTTTGAGACTGGTACATTTGCGAAGTATCCTTGAGTACAGCCATGTTGTCGGAACACATGACCGATTTAATGGGGAAAAAATTCTCAACGAAACTTCACGAACGTACAATTCGAGCGAAATCCGTGGAACACGTCTTCACCGTGCTTAACGAAAACGTCCAGTAGAATGCGCCTATTAAACTGGCATTGGAGTTTTTCCAGATATCAGAGAAAACAAGGTCACGTGATGAAGTGGGTGGCTGGAAAGATTCAATTCGCCCTAGAGCGCAAGGTCGGAAGCAATTCACCCTTGGTCGCTTCGTATACTTTGTGTGCCATGTAGTTGTCTTGTACTATTTCTTGCTATAAATCAAACCAATAAGACAAGCCTTTATATAGTAGATGTAATGTAACAATCCATTTAAAAAAATGTTTTCCAAATGAATATACTTTTCATCATCGCATTAGATCCATTTTGGTAAGTTATGTTGGTATTTCATGTATGGGTGACTGATCATACAATAACGTTTCTGTCTTTATAACATCGACTATTATTGACTTATAACGGTTCATGGTAATTGCCAAAGACAATGGAGCTGGTAATTAAAAAAAATTTGAAATGATTTTGAACAATATTTGTTGAATAATAATGAATGTCGGTCGGAAACGATATGCCATGCTATCTCTACTATTCCGGAGTTACCGACATGAGTAAACCTAATTGGATCTATCGCGATTATCTGATTAATATCCACTCGGGACACAATTGTGCATTAACTCCCTTCACATCCTCTCTAATAAGGCTCACTTTTTTTGTTTATTTCGACCTTAAGCATCGTGCCAAAACCTCAACTAAACAGAATAAAAGTGAGTTCCTTTGCTTCTCAAATTCTCGTGGTGAGTGGTTGAAGGGAGATTCTTGTTGTCCTGTTGCTTTCTGGGCTTAAGAGGAACATTAAGCCGATATTTGTGTGATCTTTCCGTATTGTCCTGTGATGTCTACGTTTGTTTCCAGTGGTGTTGAGGGTGGTTCCCTTTACCCATTGGGCTGGCACGCCGTCATGTGAGTGAAATAAAAGTACGGCGTTAAACCTAAATCAAACAAACAAATTCGTGTTTATTGTAGGATTCTAGCAAAAAAGAATACTTGTTACAAGAAACAATTTTGTTCAAAGCAGCTGGCCTAGGTGATCAACGTTAGATGTAGACCGGTCAGTATTGATCAACCGTCCCGTGTCATGGTTTTTTGCCACAGTTGTCTAATCATACGCCGATGTTTATGCTTTCATTTCGCTGCCGTCATATAAGTAAAATACCCTTCAGCACGGCGTAAAACACCAATTAATAAATCCACCGCTTTCGTGTCTCTTAAATTGATTTGAACGCCATAATCGATACATGTTGTCGACACACTAACATCCAATTGTGACAAAAAAGCGAAACCTTTTGATTGACTCCATGGCATGAACAAAACTAGGCCACTGGCTTTCGTGTATTCGAACAAACAACACACTTATTTTCGAAGAAAAGGAGATGAGGGTTGGGGTGGAGCTTCCTGTTTTCCTTGTGTTCAGAGCTAAAGGACAATGTGAGTTTGATCTATTCGTGATGTATTTGTTCAACGGCCTGAATCTGTCATGTCTTTGTTTGTAGCCAGCGGTGTGGAGATAACTTTTCTTCACCCACTGGGTTGGCACGCCATCATGTGAGTGAAATAACCTAGTTAAACTACGGCGATAACAATCGAGAAAAAAATAAACTATATTTTTGTTACTTTTATTTATTAAATATTTCTGTTTTAGTCCCACGTGGAGGGCGAAGTAGACAAACTCCTTGTGGCAGTTGTAGTATCATCTCAAGTCTTCCTGTTTTCATTCCTTTTCTGTGATAAACGGTAAGATGCATTTATACCTTAACTGTAACTTTAACCGACATAATCTCACCAGCGAATAAATAAGAGTAAAGGCCAGTCTACACGATCAAACATTTGTTGTACAACAATAACCAACATTTGTTCTACCGTGTTGCAGTTTGTTGGATGTCCCTGTCCACACGATACAACACGAACAAACACTGTCAAACTTTTGTTTGACGCTGTTGTATGATAAAAGAGTATGTGAAATCATAAAATATGCATAGCATTAATTCTCTGTGAAATCGAGAAATTGGACGTGACTTCGTTTATTGCAGTCGCATCAGCAATTATTTCCGTCATTGTTACGCGCAGAAAGTGTCAATAAA